>VWZK01014919.1:7793-31301 GCA_013396935.1 Baryphthengus martii
GTCTTTTTTTTTTTTTTTTGCCCAATTGGATGTACCTAGAAATTAGACTGGAATTCACAATATTTTGTATTTCTCCTCCTTTTTTTCCCTCTGGTCTTTTTTTCAAGACACTGTACCCAAGCAGATAACCCCAAAGAGACCAGTGTATCCACATGCTCAAGTCACACCGCTGCAACAAAACCACCTCCCTGGGGTCTCCTCTAGTCTTTGCACTGAACAACTCAGGCCAGCCTTCACACAAAGCTCCCACAGCCCCTTTCCATCGCCCTGCCCTTGGCACTGCCACCCAAGTGCCCTTGGGTGGGCACTACCCTGACCACCCACCCAAGACACCCAAAAGCATCCCTGGGCGATTCCATCCTCGAGACTCACCTTCTCTCCAGCAGGACCAAGAGGACCAGGATCTCCATTGGGGCCAGAGCGACCTTTGGGACCTTCAGGACCATCTTCACCCCGGGGACCAGGAGGTCCAATTTCCCCCTGTTAATCACAAGACAAGCATTGGCACTGCAGGCAGGTCCCAGCTCCCCCCGTCTGCTGCCAACAGTACCCTGGTGGCTGCAATCAGATACTCCACGGAGCTGTTAACACAACTCTTGGAGAAAACTGGTCTTCACCAAGAGGCTCAGACAAGACTGTGAATTGCAGGGTGTCATTAGAGCACCAAGTTTTCATTCGCACAGCCTGGCCATTATCTCCAACGACAGCCGTCTTTTCCTCTGCTCCAATTATCCCACCTACACGCAGCACCTCTCCACCAAACCGGTCTTCATTAGCTCTGATTGCAGCGTCCCCTTTTACTCACCTCCCGCTTCCCCAGGCAAGCAAGCCCTGGGAAGTGTTTAATTGAGGGTTGAATCAGGCAACTGGAGAAGAAAAACTAGGCTGGAGCTTTTGTGCTGAAAATCATTAGGAAATCTGAGCGCGGTGAGGACCGAGTTATTCACGCGAATTGTTGTGGCACTGCCGGCTTCGAGCACAAAGCAACAGTTGTCATTTGGTCACACGGGGTAACGGGAGATGCTTCCACACTGTGAACACAGGCAGCCTTCTGCTCACTCACCAGAAGCTGAGTGGACGCAGATTTATCTGCGAGGCTCTGGAGGAGCCCTTGTCCTTTTGTCGTGCATCATAAAGCGCAAAGAGCTTGCTGGTGGACACGGGAGTCGTGGGCTTGGTTTGAAGGAGCTTCTGTCTATCTGCATTTAGCAGGGACAGGAGTCACCTCCCTGAGATGCCACCTTTGGTGCCTCCTTGATGTGAAGCCGGGGCTCGGGAAGCGCCCAATTATTTTAATTGTTCAGTTACACAGTCGAACACCAGGAGAAGTGGAGGATTTGAGATCTACTTTTACAAGCCTTCACACAAGGCATTCATTTTCCCGTTAAACACGGAGATGAAATATGCCAGATCTCAGATCCCTACAAGGGTTTCCCAGCTTGTGGAACCAACCCCAGGCAATGCATCGCTCAGATGAGACAAGGACAGTTCTCTGTCCCCAAGGGCTGGGTGCTGAGACAGGGTCCTCTTATCACTCAGTTTTGTTTTACCTTCAAATCAGTTCTAGCAAATTTAGGGATTCACAACCGCTGGGCTTGAGGTGAACGTGAAATTCCTGTGTTTCTGCCTTGAGATCGGACACGCCAGAAGGATGCCAATGGGAGCTTTGCTGCTCTCCCCAAGCTGCATTTATATGACGACACAGGGGCACGAAAGGCAAAGAACTACAAAATCGCATCGGTCGTAGACTCTTACCCGGTCTCCTTTGATGCCCATATCACCTTTGAAGCCAGGGAAGCCATCTTCACCCTAAATAATAGAGAGGGGAAACAAGAGACAATGTGTATAGACAGGAAAATAAGAAAAAAGGCTTCTCTAGCCTCACTGTACAGTCCCGACCCAGGGAGGACAAGATTAGGTCCCCACACTGCCTGTCACATTAGCTTCTCTAAGTCTTTGGTGTGCACAAATGGGCACAGAAATGCAGTGAGGCCGTGATCACTGAGGTCCCCAAGCGCTCACAGCACGTATTCCCTACATCCCACCCCGGCTACAAGTCAAGATCACAGATCCAGCCCAATGTGAATAGAGACCTTGCCAGTACTGGGAAGCGATTATTGCTGAAGTACAACTGGTTTTATTTTCATGGAGGATGTTTTACATCATGCTCTGAGGCAACCTCTAGGACAGTGGCAATATTTCTGTCAGGAGGTTTAATTGCAACGCTCCAATCAATAATGCATTTCATCCTACAGCAAATCTCTCATAGGCAACAAAGTCCCAGAAAGACTTTGAAAACTTTGGAAGATCCCTGCCAGGATTCCCTAGCTAAAACTGCTGGCTTTGCTTCCCAGTTGCTGGGGGCAGGAACAAAGGAACAGGGATCTGTTTATGGGACCCTGCAAGATTTTTCTCCACTGTCTGCTCTTTCTCTGGGAGAACCCAATTGCACCTTCGAGACACGCAGAGACAGACTGCGCTGACTGTCTTATTGACATGGATTTCACAAACTGCACTGATGAGCAGGCTGGGCAGCGTATCCCGTACGCCGTTATCCAGCTGTAACACGCCACAAACTCTTCAGCTCCATTGAATCACTCGAGCTGTAAATTTTATCAGGAGGAAACCACCCTGATGCCGGCCGCTGAGCTATCAGGAACGGTTGACCCAGCAAACAGCTCAAAACCTGAGCATGCCACGGAGGCTCGATTACTCCCAGGTCCAAGCCAAGATGCAGCAGAACATCACAGCAGATACTCAGCTCGTGCCCATTCCAAAAATAAAGAGTTTACCAGTCCTTTGGGTGCTCAGCCTCATTTGTCTACGAGAAAGCCTTTGTGCAGGAGGAAGCGTCATGGGGAGCATCAGAAGCTGTAGAAAATCGATCCAAGTGTACGGTGTTCACTCACCTTTTCACCTTTGGTGCCTTTCAATCCACGAACACCATCTGCTCCCTTGAAGGACATAAAACAAAATGTTACAAGGGGATAGGTATGCTTAAGAGGGAAAAATCATTAATCATGGTCATTTTTACTCCCTCCGACACCGGCAATGGTATCTCTGCAATCTGTGATGTTCCTAAATATATTGCTGATCAAATCCCAGCCACTGATGTCTGGCTTTTGGGTCACCAGCGTGTACCCAATAGTCAGAAACCTCTATTGACTCGATCTGTCAGGTGGGGTTGATGGTCTCTGCCCATTCCCTCCCCAGGAATTTTATCCCCAGGGATAAAACTCATTATGAAAAAAGCCATTTCCACCAATACCCAGCCCGCACGCTGAGTTCACTGGAGTATTCACCAAAAAAACAGTGCATGAGCTGTGCATGGACTCTTGGGAACTGAATCCAGTTTAAAATCTCTGAGCACACAGTCAGAGCTTTCTGTGGGGCTCTGCAGCACCTTGGCTCTTCTTCTAACGTGGTGCTCAGGCCTGTGCATGCACAGATCTTTTTTTAAAGGACATTCAGGCACAAAAAGCAGGGAAAAAAACCTAACACAACTGGCATGGGCATTTTTGACATGGTGCAGAAAGCTTCACCAAGGCAATCAGTCCACAGAGTTCAACCTGGAGGTGCTGAGTGTGGTCAGGATCTGTCCCCTGCTATGTCACCAGCCCCAACCTGTTGGACCCCCACGCTTCCCATCTCGATACCCTCAGGTACCTACACCAGCTGTACTGTGCAATGCAACTTTTACAGTAAATAACAGAAGCTTTTTTTTTTTTCAGGAATAATATTTTGCTTGGAGCGTTTTAAATTTCTTCTTCCCTTCAGCACGTCAAGAAAAAGTATAATTAAAATACATCCAAATTTATGCAGCGGGAAGGGTTCTGGTAAGCCAGGCAAGATCTAGAAGTTATTTATAGCTGCAAACACAATGAGAGGCATTTTTTTTTTCCACCCTGAACTGGAGGCTCAGGCAGTTAACAGAATGCTGCTTGTAGGTAGCAAAACCTGTCTGTACGCACCACGGGTCTGGTGCGTGACACACTTTCTCGAGATCCCTCTAATGTGGAACAGTTCCACTTTACTGGTAAACACAACAACAAACCATTCCCTAATGGACCGCTACATCTCAATCTGCAACCTTGCAAGGAACGAGATGAAAGCTTGTTTTGGTTAAATACATCCCACTTAGATTTTGAAGGCAGGACAGCAAATGGGTTTTTGCTATTGAAAAAAATATGGATATACACAGGGATTTAAGAGGGTTTAACTTCACCTAGAGTCAGTCCCCAAGCTGTGTTTGTGTCTTGCTGGCACAGGTCCCCACAGATTCATTGGACCTTTGGGATGCAGGATGCATCTGCACCTGAACTAATACATCTTGATGGGCATAATAACCAGAGCTGAATAGGGAACAACAAAAAAAAAGTCCCCACGGCTGCCTTCTCAGCATGAAAGAGCTGCAGGCAGCGGGAGTGAGGAAAGAGCTGGAATTCAGTTTGGTGAAAAAAGCACACTGCCGAGACGAGCAAGCCTCGTCTAACAAGGTTTTGGATCAGGAGCACGAAAAGCTTGCTTTGTTTTAGCAATAGGCTATTTTGTTTTATTAACAAGCCTTGTTAAAGTCTTCATATTCTGGCTGAGATTTACTTTGGTCGTAAACTGGAAACGACTGGAACGGGACTGAGCCGTGCTCACGAAGAATTAAAAGAGAAACCTCTCCAAAGCGCTGACCGACGTTAGGAGGGGTTACTGGACAGCAGGGGACTTGCAGTCCTCATGGCCTGCGAGAAGACGCTGGACCAAGGATTGCTCAAGCAGTAAATACGTTGGGTCACTGAAGGGGCCCTAAGTGCCCTTGTAGTGCATCTGTGGCCACTGACAGCGTCCTTCTTCAGGACAAGCCAGAGAACTTGAACATGGACACTGTTTCTGTGTTGCCCTTACCTTGACTCCACGTGGTCCGGGATAACCGATGGGGCCCTGAGGTCCTGGTGGACCCTGGAGTGAAAAAAACATGAAAAAAAAAAGAAAGAAAAACTCATCAAAAAACAACCCAAAGGTGCAGCAAGTTCTGAAAAACAAGTATCTCAAGACATCTGGTTGCCTCAGATCAGGTGGAAATGGCAGTGGCCATCTAAAAATAGCTCACAATAGCACAGAGAGCTACAGGAGCATCACCCTGAGCAGATGCCCAAGGCTGAGCCAACAGCAAAGATCTGTAAGGTAGGAAAGAAAGATGAGAAGAGACAAGACAGCAACAACTTGCTAGAAAGGGGATTTATACCCGAGATTGATTTGTGTTTTGGATCAAAGAACAAGTTCTCTGAGAGAGGAAGAGCATGTTCTGCTGTCTCCCCACTCCCAAACCATCCTGGTTTTGCAGGAACACAGCAGAGCTTGTGATGACGACAATCACAGAGAGGAATTACTGCTTGAGGCACAAGCCTCAGGGTGATGTCCTTTTGCCTCAGCTGTGTGGGAGAGGAGATGCTCACAAAACTCCTTTCTGGCACCAAAAGGTGCAAATCCCCAGGGACACCGTGAGCTGGTGCTGGACGTGGTGCCCAGCAGGCACCGTGCAAAAACTCTCCTTCCCACCCTCTCTGCCATGTTCATCTCACTCCTGCAAATAAATCACGTTCTTTATTGATCCCAGTTGGGCTTCTATTTCACTCAATTCCCTAACTAAACAAATACCCTTCCACTTCTCCCAGCCCAAGATGGACAATTTTTTCCAGCCTGACAGCCAGACATTGCTGACAGGTCCAACAGCCTTGCACAAATGTTGGCTGGAGGAGCCCTACAGCACCAATGCCACTCCAAGATCACCTCCCTGATGTTTGCCGAACATCTCCCAGCACGGGGAGCATCGGCACAACCGCTCCTTGGCTTCTCATATCCTGCCGAGGCCAATGTTTGAATTTTTGGCCTCATGTGACGCCAGCCGGACAAACGGCTGCGGCTGTTGGTTGTGCTCTTTGCAGCACCCAAGCAAGGCTCAAGGGGACACACATCAAACAGACTGAGCTCTAATCAAAGACTTTTGACAAACAGAATGTTTTTCAACTGAAGGGGACACAGCGGGAATGCAGACGGTAAATCTCCTGAACAGACGGACGGCTGTAACTCCAGGATTCTAGCCTCCAGCAATATTCTCAAATATATTGTTAAAGAGGGATTTTGATGGGGAGAGGAAGGAAAAGGAAGACCTGGAATACAAAAAGAGTTATTTTCTGCATTCTCGATGCCACTAAGGATATTTGTTTGTGCCTGATTAAGAGAAGGCTTCCCTTCACAGCTCCCAGTTTTCACGCTTGCTGGGAAAGCCGGGAGGAGTTGAGAAGAGGCCAGGCCAAGCACCAGAAGAGACTCCCAGGCAGATGAAAGCCGAGCTCAGCTTTCAAATTTCAACAGGGCTTGCTTCTTCCACCTCTACTGACCCACATCCCCTGCCTGCCCAGTCACCCCTGGAGCCCCGTGGAGATCTGTCTCCATCCAGTTACCGTGACCTTCCCCTTAGCAGTGATGTGGATCCTGTTGACACCTACCTGACTCCCCTTCTCTCCAGGAGGACCTTCCTTGCCAGGATGACCCTATTAATAAAAGAGACAAAGAGAAGAGAGAAATGGGTTTAGCACATGTCTGATGCTTCAGAAGCCCACAGGCTCGCTCTGGCAGCTCTGATTTATTTGTAAGAGAACAGTTGCTCTCCAGGAAGCTCTTACTGATACAAAGGAAGAGCTGCATTTGGGACCTTGGTGATATCCTGCTTGGCTATTTCACACATTCACTCTTCACCACCTTTCAGCAGAGAAGCCCAAACCATTATGTAATACTCTTCCCACATTAGAACACCTCAGTGAGTTTGGCAGCAAGCAGCGTATCAATTTTGCAGATGGGAAAACAGGTAAAATTAACTCCATGTCTTAGCAAACTTGTGAAGGTCACAAGATGCCCAGACTGGTCAGAGCCTCTCATTAATTTCCTAATTCCTAGAGTCCGTTACAAGATCTCATGACAAATGCTCCTGCATCCTGGTTAGACACCGGCTGGCTGGATGCTGGCCAGCATTCCTCTTGGGATTTGATGCTGAATAACACCACATCCAAGAGTTTCCAACACATTCTCCTTCAGAGCCTTTAGAAGCCTTCTGCTGGGATTGCAGGCAGTAGAAAACACAAGTGCGAAGTGCCTCAGATATAGCTTGGAGGATTAGCGAGAAACTGGGGAAATCCACAAAAGTAGATTTTTGTGTTGATTTCCCTACTGTTGGAAACTGTAAGAGAGCCAGGATGGAAGATGACTCTTTGGTTGGCAGTGTCTGTGCAAAAGCAATAAGCTGTCATGAGGGCACTCACCGCACACTCAGGGACTTTTTCTTTTATGAAGATGATAAAAGCACATCCAGCTGCTCTAAAGACACTAAGACCTTCTGCACTCAATGGTTTCTTTACTTATGAACTCTCCCCTAAACGCACAAATGACCTTCTACCAAGATATCAAGGAAAATCATAAGAGTATTTTCCATCCCCAGTCTTCAGAGCAGGGAATGTCAGACAAGCTGGATTTCATAAGACAAGCTGGTTTCATAAAGAAACAAAATGACAGTTGTCATTTTTACGTCAACAAAATGTAGGAGAAAATGCAATTTTAATTTCTCCTGTGAGTTTAAATGGCACCATGAGCATCGCTGCACAAAGAGGGTCATACAACCATGTTTGCCTTCAGCTCCTGACGTCTCTCTGCACCCCAGGGGTGGCAAAATGGAAGTGCAGCAAGATTTCAAAAGCCTTCGTCCATTCTGCACTAAATCACCATTTTCAAAATGCCCATCTCCACTACTGCTACTAAGATCAAAAATTGATGAGCAACTTGGTTGGTTTTCAGAGCGAGACGCTTCAGGCCCTCAGGGCTTCTCACATTTCTTCCAAGACTAATTTCTGTAAAAAGAACATGGGCTGGCTTTTGTCCTTAGAAAGAGAAACTCCTATGTTTGCAAAGCTACAAACTGTCTGCAAACCACAGAGCTACCTGCGGCAAAGGACCTGCGTCCAAGGCAGACCCACACGTGCTCAGCTTGCAGGTCTTCTCCAGCCTTCAGTCTGCATAAAAATAGCCCTGGCGTCTTCTCCAGCTCAACTTCCCTGGAGGCTGCTGCAGGAATTTCACATCGAAAGCTACATCTTGAGAGATGTTCTGGGGCTTTGCCTGAGCTGCTCTGTTGACTCAGCTAACAACTGTACGAATGTTCAAACTGCCCTCGGTAGGAATGATTATCCCAGAGTGGGAAATGTAATTTTAAATTTTTTTTCTTTTTGCCATACTTTGCATTTGCATTAGTGGAATGTAACTATTTTACATTTGTCACTTTTAAAACCAGGTGCCTCTGAGGTGTATAAGAAACGAGATCAGGTTTAAAAGCCAGAGATTTTTAAGACCAATTTCCAGAGTGAGGAGCAAATGATGTTTAAAGTAGGATTAGCAGGAAGCTGCAAGAATACAACACCGACATGCAATTTCAACCTGCTCTTATCACCATTCTGCAGCAGTTCCCAGCAGCCCTGAGTGAGATGAGGACCATCCTGTGCTGGTGCTGCAGCGCAAATAAGCACACACACAAACACAGGAGACCATCCCTACCTCTGTGAGCTGCCAACCCACATAAAACAGAGAGGAGAAACAGGAGGAGAGGAAAGTGAGGCCCGAAGAGATGGTGAGAAGTTATCTGGTGCCGCACTGTGAGGCCAAGCAAAGCTTGGAGCAAGGACAGGGCTTCTCAGACTCAAACCATTCAACCCAGCCTTGCAGGCTTACAAGCTTCACAAGCCCAGGGTGCACCCCAGGGTGGATGGGTGCAGGATACGGCCCCACAGCTCTGGTGCCAAGCAGAGACCCAGGAGAAGACGACTTACCGGAGGCCCATCTGCACCAGGCATGCCAGGAAGACCGGGTTTGCCCAGCGGTCCCTAAAAACAAACAGAAAATCATCAGCTGCGATGGTCAGAGTTTCCAGAGCATCGGAGGACACGGCTTTTCAGCCACATTTCTTGCTTTTCCTAGTGGTGAAAGGCTACGGAGAGGTGAGTCTGTTGAAAAAGCTGCTGTGAGTTGTAGGGAAGTTTACTTATTTCTGTGGGAAGAGCTGTCCCAGCATCCTGGGATGTGGCAGCATTAGTGCCAGCACCTCCCACAGACAGACACAAAAAGAGAGCTCAACGCGAGATGCCGGGGCACGAGGCACCAAGGTGCTGTCCTGCCGAAAGTGCACGATGCTGCACGTGTCTGTAAGGACAAGTTGGGGGATATCAAACTATGGACCATACTTTGCCCATTCTTTGGTGACAAACGGCAAAGGAAGAGCAGAGGTGCCCCAAGTGAGGGCCAAGAGCCCTTTATCTGGCAGAACTGCTCCTGTGCTCCTTCTTCGCAGGAGAATTAGGGATAATTTGAGTTCACCCCACGCTGCCAAAACCAGCAGGGGATTGTCCCAGGTTACGCACCGTGGTCAACGAGAGCTGAGCAAACACCCAAAAAATTCCTGCTCTGCAGGCAAAGCTGTTCCTCCGATTTAAATCTTGATGGTCCTGGGGCTGCCTGGGGGAACTGAGGCCAGCACCCACCCCATGCCAACAGCAGCAGAAAATCAGAGAGAACCGGTGGGGAGCAGGGAAGAGGCAAAGGGAACAGATCTCAGCTGAGCGAGCCAAATCCACGGGCTCTTCCCATTACCATCCTGCTCAGACTTCCAGGCATTTAGCCCACAGATAAAGACAATTTTCAGTCCTCTCTTAACATTTTACCATAGGCTGCCTTCAAAATGTTTCTCTTAAGAGGGGAAATGAATGCAAATATTATGAATTAGAGGTAAACCGTGCTTTCTCATCTCTCTTCTGTCTGGAATGAGAGGCATTAGACTTTCATAGACACGGCTGCAAACAGATGTTGCATATGGGGCAAAGAAGCAGCTGAAGTAGCAAATGCATATTAATGGCAACAGTTGTTTTAAGTCAAAGCTGCAGTATTTTAAACATACTTTCTCTCCTGGGGGACCAATCGCGCCTTGTGGACCTGGAAGACCCTGTGAAAAGAAAAAAAAAAGCGTAGGGTCATTAAGGAACAAGTTATTCCTTCCAAATACATTTTGGCAGTGCCTCAGATGAGCATCATTCTAGTGCCTGAGACGGCTGGGGACTTCCCCAGCTCCATTCATTCTCAAAATGTCTTACAAGAGACGATAAAATTTCATTTTTGCACGGCGTGCCTCCTCCGGAGAGCTGCACTGCTCCGCTGTGTGCAGCCAGGCTCAGCCCCAGGATGGAAACAGAGATGCTCAGAGGAGCAAGACTTGCTGAGAGCCGTGGAAAAGGCTGACAGCAAAGCTTGGACATCTGTATTACCCAGCTGGCTCCAGAGCAACTGGACCGTGGGATGCTAAAAATCAGACATGAGCCACAAGATGTGGCTCGGTCGAAGAGATCGCTTGGACCCGGGTTTAGCTTCGCATCATGGCAGCAAAAGCCAGGTGAGAACCAAGGGGAAATCTGAAACTGGGAGCATTTTCAGGAAGATTGTGGGCCAGTGACATAGCATCAAGCCAACTCCCAGCAAATCTCCGTATATTGCTGGCCCCGTCTGTGGCAGGAGACCGAAGCTTGTTCAAAATCATCATTCCTTTTTCCTACCCATGGAAAAAGAGTTTTGCTCTTACCTGAGCACCTGGGTTACCCTGCTGTCCTGGGGGACCTGGCTCACCTTGAGGACCCTGTGAGGAGACAAGGGCAGAGCTGAAGGAAGGAAGGACGAGAGCGGAGCCGGTGCTTCCTCAGGCACCGCAGCTCCTGCCCCCTGCACCCTCTCACAGCATCTCCACCCCTTCTCTAACCCACTGCTGGAAACCAAGAGCTCCTGGGAAAGGGGAGCAGCGTCTCTCCGCAGTGGGAAAGCTTTTTTGGGGCACACTCGCTTCTCTACATGGTTGTGCGGCCCAAACGAGCTGAGCAAGGTTTTAACGCTACCTGGCTCTTCTGCAGCGAGTTCATTTCATCCGGTTAGTACAAAGTGTGAGGCACATAAAGATTTTTTTTTTTTTTTCCTCTCAGTTAAATTACTGTATTTCGATATTCATTAGGGCAACACACATCTCGATGAAAATGTTTGATCTTTCATGGGGAAATAATGTGTAATTCCATCAGAAATTATAATAAATTAACATCCATTTGCTGTAGGAAGATACTCTCTGTGGTTTTCACAGGCTCTGACAGGAATCTAGACCAGGCTAAAAAGCAATTAGCAAATCTAATTTAATAGAGTACATTCTACATTTCGCTCTATATAATATCTGAACTGCCTGTAAAATTTGCAGTGAAAACTTACCACATTCCCCTTGGGACCTGTTTGTCCATCCATACCAGCCACACCCTGAGAAAGGATTTAAAAAACAGCACTAAGAAAACACCTTATTATTTCACATTGAAAAAGCAGAGAAAACGCCATAAAAAAGGACAAAACATCAGGAGGCCCTTTGGACGGTGCGGAAAGGGAACAATTTTCTAAAGGTGTTCGGTAAAGCAGCCAATTCCACGAATGCAGTTTACGCTTTAAAAAGCGATTTCAGTGTTTTCCCCACTGGTTTAACCTGCCTGTGAGGCAGAATCAGCACCAGGTCGAGGAAATCCTGGCTAAGTACCACAACCGGATCGTCTCCGACAGCGAGCAGGAGTGGAACAGCAAAGGAAAAGGAAAAGGAAAAACTGGGCTACAGATCTCGCTCGGGATGCGGATGAATCGTCCAACCAGGCTGCAGTTGAAGGCAACGGGATTGTGCTGCCTCGTGCCAAAACAAACGGCACCTGGGGTCAAATGCCCTCTGAGCATCTTCATTAAGGGGGTAACGTGGTACATGGTCAACCAAAGACGTCCCGTTGGGGGTTCCCCTGCTACTGTTTTGCTCTGGGGCAGGACAATGTACCTGGTTTAATGACATGCTCATGGGAGGCGAGCGAGTTTTGGAGCAGATCCTGAACCCTCATTAAATTTCAGCAGGACTCGGAGCTCAAGGCGAAGATGTCTGAATCCTTGGAGGGTCTAAGGGCTTCACAACGCTCACCATTAAATGCTGACCCCTCTAGCTCTAGCAGCAGCCCAGGTTTTGGTTTTTACGTTCGGGGACTTCAGCGAGCTGCAGTGATTTACAGAGAGAGCTCCTGCATCAGCACTTCTAGCACCGCACGACAGATAAGGTGACTGTCTCCCGAATAAAAAATGGCATGTGCTTTCCTTGGCTTTCACCCGAAATATGAACAAACTGCTTTAAAGTCTCACCAGCCCTCAGGCAAAAGTTAATAGCAAAGCCACTGTGTTAATAACTCTCATTCTTCCCTTTCAGCCTGAGCGAGGCATTAATATTTACTCAGGCCGGCCAAATCCTGAGCTGCCCTAAACGAACGTGATGCCACTGAAAATGGGGGAGACTATGGACTTTGAGCCAGAACCTTTTTTTTTTTTTTGAATACCACTTCTTGGTATTGTACAGCTGTATAAAATCATGCAGTTGTATTATCTCTTTGAATGACTAATGGGGACAGGATATTTTGCCCGGAAAGCTCAGCTGGAGGAGGGCAGCAGCCCCAGGAACTCACCGGTGGCCCTGGGGGTCCTGGCGGCCCCTTCGGTCCCAGCAATCCTCGGGGCCCCTGTTGGGGAGACAAACAGGGTTAGTGTTCCCAGTGCTCCCTCATATTGCCATGAGCGTGGATCCACTTAAAACAACTTTTTTTTCATTCATTTAATCCTGGGATTTCCCAGTAACACACACAGTGATGCAAAACACTTTGCAGCCCAGTCATTCTATTCTAGCCAGGGAGTATTATGAAGAATGACCTGATGTCACCAGTAGATCATTAGGGTTAGCATTTCAAAAATCTCTCCAGATTTAATTTTTATCGTTGATAACCTATACAACTCATCGAGGCCAGAAAAAGTTTTCAGCTTGTGGCATAAATGTACGTTTTCCAAGGCATTTGGTTCTTAAAACCTTTAACCAGTCAGGACTCCTGGTATCACGGGTGTTTCTGTTCCAGTTCTAACTTTCACCAGATTTAACCTCCCATCATCTTTAGGGAAATTGGTAGGATTGGAGCATCACACTGAGTAAGCAGAGACATGGCAGGAGAATGTATTTCTTCAATAGGAAGGTTTGTAAACCAAGGCTCCACGCTGAGCCTTTCAGTGGGTTTGTAATAAGAGGAAAGGGATAGGGTCTGGTGTGCACTCAGCTGCGGATCTGAAAGCTCACTTTTGAAATGCAGGACCTTGCCTAAATTTGGGAAAATAGGCGAGCGCTGGATATTTATAAGGATGGTGCTCGTTCACTGTCACGAAGGAAAATTGGTCTTGATTGATGGGCAGTTTTATCTGTCTACCCAATTATTATACAGCCCTTTTTATGATGCAGAAAGGATAGAAGCATTCAAATTAAATGTTACAGGATGAGATAGGAGACATTAAGAAAGTGTCTGATTTTGGAGACTGTGGGGATTTTTGATCCTGAAAAAAATCGAATTAAAAAAAAATAAAAACGCAAGTTTGCAGCAAAACCTGGATGCATCAGTCAGTCTGTCCCAGGCACTGGAGACCTTCACGGGCTAGAGTCTCACATGCTGAGCCCCAGCAGAGCCGAAACTCTGCTCCTATCAACTGGCAACGGGAATTGGAAGGAAATTGAGCAGGATGAAGAGAAACAAATTTTGCAGACCTACCACTAGCTTCAGTTACCATTAAATTTGGAAAGACCCTCTTTTGGGCCAGGGCAGAGATAAAGACAAACATGCAGATTTAGGATGTATGTATTTATCAGAGAATCATGGAATGGTTGGGGTGAAAAGGGACCTTTCAAGGTCATCTAGCCCAACCCCCCTGCAGAGACCAGGGACATCTACAACTAGAGCAGGTTGCTCAGAGTCCCATCCAACCTCCCCTGGAATGGTTCCAGGGATGGGGCAGCCACCACCTCTCTGGGCAACCTGGGTCAAGGTCTCGCCACCCTCAGTGCAAAAATTTCCTCCTTCTCTCCAGTCTAAATCTCCTTCTTTTAGTTTCAAACCATCACCCCTTCTCCTGTGCCAACAGGCCCTGCTCAAAAGTCTGTCTCCATCTTTTCTATAGGTCCCCTCTAACTATTGAAGGGATAAAGTGTCTCAAAATATAAAGTGTCTCAAAATAAGTTCCCTGTAACACAATTTAAACCTTTACTCTGGCCATCAACACAGTTCTTTCACTCGTGTTGCTGCAATAAAAATAAACCTCCCTGCCTGCATTGCCACCACTTGAGTCCTCCTTTTGTTACTGTGTTACCTGAGCACATAAACGCTTTTAAGAAGTTAATAACCCATAAGTTATTGCCTAGACATGTGCTAAGGAGATAGCCGAGTTGATTAATCTTTCCCAGAAGTTAATCAGACATCTCGTCTATAATTTAGTCCCAGTGAGTCCGTAAATGCCAACCCTTCCCTTTCTCACATGAAGTGTGTCCAACAGTTCCCATCAATTACTCTCAGGCCGCCACGCCGGGCCTTAGAACAACAAAATAAAGACATTTTGAAAGCCAAGCCGATGGTAAATGATAGATAATGTTCTTTTCATAACAAAGGAAATGCGTTTTGGATGAAACAAGCAGCCAACAACTGTAGTACACACAAGAACCTACAGATGGCCAGAAGCAGAGTTTACCGTTGCCAATAAAGTGAAAAATACTTTATATTGGGGGGAAAAGAATGCTCTCAGAGTCTTAAATTGACAACTCAGCTGTTTTATTTTCAGTAAGATGTTCCCTGAAAGTATTTCTTTGGGTTGGTCAGGAGATTTTTGTTGAACATTGCTGTCATATTTAAACCTTACTTATACCAGCAACTCCCTCCTTCGCTAGCCCTGGTTCAGCTGCTCTGGTGGAGGCCCAAACACTGACAAGCTCTGCAGATTTATGAAGCTTTGTGCGCTGCAAACAGAATATTGACCCCACTGACGTCAGGATAAAAGTCCTCTTGAGCTCAATCCTGCCAGGATTTCATCCCAAGGTTTAAAAGGGATCATTTACACTGCACAAAATGAAGTGTGCAGGCAAGGGAATTGCCTGGCTAATTGCTGCTGTTGCCTGTCCAAGAGCAGACAAAACCATTCCTTGCTGGAGTTTGCTAAGAACACCCATGAAAACTGCATTTCACTTATGCTTACCATGCATATTTTCTACCCCAGCCTACTTACCTAAACCCTAAATAACACATCAGGAAGAAGGATATGTGCAGGAAAAGTATGAGATCAATCTAAGCTAAGCTGTACGTTTAAAATGATGACGTTTACGTTTCAGATGCTAGCCAGGGAGCCATCCAAATCAATGACACTTTTGCTCATTAAACAAAAAATTCAACAAAACCCAAAAAACCCAATCAACCAATCAAAACAAAAAAAAAAATAAAAACAAAACAAAAACCAGAAAGCATCTTCTTTTTCTTGGGAGCCATTTTAGTGGGGAAAAAACAAACGACAAAAAAAGGCAGCAAAGATAACTTGTTAAAGCAAAGACAACTCTCCAAACTGTTCACATGGATCTTCAAAGCAAGAGCAGCTCAGTTCCTACAGGACCTCAGGGGACTTGCTTAGCACCAGAAGATGAGTCCTACAGCACTCCTAAACCACCATTATCGTATCAAGACCTTGCCTAGAGCAGTGCTGCTGCACATCAAACCAAAGGAGAAGATACTCACAGGTTCTCCAGGTAGACCTCTGGGTCCAACTTCTCCATCATCTCCCTGCTCAGCAGCAAAGGCGCAGAGAGAAGCGGCAAAAGAGACAGAACGAATCAGTTATATTTCAGTCACGTCACCGGTGTTCCATTCTTGTTAAATAATCATCACACACAAAACCAACTTCCCTGGAGTAATGAAAGGGTAGCCGTGCATAAGGAAGACCTCATAAGCCTGGAGACTAATACTGCGCGTGCAGAATTTCCCAAAGATTAGAAATGCTGTAAGGATACCTCATAACTCATGTCCATGTTTATAAAGATGGATTTTGTTAATAGACAAGATATTGTAGAAACAATTCGGGGCATGTGAGTCAATAACTGCAAGATTTAGTACCAAACTGAACGGGAAGCCAGCGTGGATGTGCTGCCTGGCAACGTGATTCAGCCAAATTAGGACTCCTCAGATAAACCAGAGGCAGCAAAGGGGTAATGCTTCATCCCTCCACTCCCATCTCCTGCTGGTGTCCCACTGATCCCCCAGGGAGTATCAGACGGTGATTCTCCAGAGTTGCTTTTAAATCACCCAAAACCTGAGGCTCCCTCTTGGGAAATCAACCCCATCAGGCAGCCCTTGTAAAACCCTCCCATTTGCTGATAAAATTCATGCTCCTTCCCAGTCGTGTGTCTCCCTGCACACCTTGAATGGTTTCTTTTTGTCCCTAGGATTAAAGTTCTCCAGACACTTGTTCTTCCCGTGCAAGACATGGGTTTGGTCTACTCAACTTCAAAGCGCTTTACAGCCACAACTAATTAATCCTCACAACCCCATGGTGAGGAAGGTATTATTATCTCTGCTTTGCAGAGGAAACAAATAGCCCAAGGTGGAAAGAAAGCATCATGGAACAGGATTAGAGCCTGGGAAATCCATCCTCGCTCCTCTGACTAAACCATGTGCTCCTCACAGCCACGGATTCAGCTTTTTTTAATCTCTCCTCTTAAACCAGCCCTTCTGGAGCAGTAATCACTTCGTTTGAGCTTTGCTAAAGGCCTTTGGCTATTGTCTAAACAGCGTGGAAGGAGAAGTGAACAATTTAATCTTCGATTCCCGCATCTGTCTGGAATTTCGATTCCCCAAGCCTCGCTGCAATTTGCTAGATCTTCGAAAAATCAGAAGTGATACTTTGCACACCTGAAGGAAGATCTTATTTTCTTTTTATTTTAACAAAACCAGAGTTTTCTGACCAGATCTTTAAAACAAATTCTGCTTTTCACTTTTATTCCCATATCCCCTTGCCCTGCTGGCCTCTCACGCTGACCACCCTCAGCATCCTCAGGACACAAGGATGACCAGCAGCAGATGACACACTGGTGCTGACTGCTCTTGCCACGTGGCTGCCTCCTATTGCATCTGCTTCTGGTTTACAGGGGTTAGTTATGAATTCACAGCACTGCTGAATCCAGAGATGGACTTACCCTCTCCCCATCCTCTCCAGGTGCCCCTGGGGGTCCATGAGGGCCTGGCTCACCCTATAATGAAACAACAGGAAAGCTTCAGAAAAGATAGAGGTGCTCTGGCAATAGAAAACACTGGGTAATGCCGAAAAAACAAGCGACAGACTTGACTTTTCTGTCTGCACCATGTGCTGAAGGTCCTTGGAACCTCACAGGTCCTGTGCTCTCTGAAGAAGCAGCACCCCCTCCCTCTCTAGCTGCTCACCCGTGGGCTCCAGCACCGACACACTAACGCTCTCCAGGGGCTAGAGCTCACGGGAGTTACTGGTGACACTTTGGCAGGTATCTGGGAGCTGAGCAGGCGCTGTGGATCCTTCAGGAGAGGGACTGGGCTCTGCAGGCAGTTCTCGCTTTACCCAAGGCATGCTATTCCATTTCTGGCTGATTAAGCACCTCTCTCAGGCACCGTCCTCCCTTTCCCGCATAGCTTGTAATCACAACGCAACCTCCCCTGCTTTATAAAGCAATGGCTGCACTCCCCAGGGAGGGAAGGCACGAACAGCCTGCCAAAATAACTGGCTTCTTGCATTTTTTCCCCCTGTTGTTTAATTATAAAGCAAAGAGAACAATCCCATTCTAATTTTTTGGCAATTTCCATTCATAAACGCACCCTTCTAAAAGCAGGTTCTGCTTCTTACTTTATTTTTTAGTCTGCATTTTATTAAGGTAATTTTGCCCCTCCTCCCCCCGGCCTTTCTCATTTCAAGCAGTCCCAGAAGGATCTTGCAGAGATGTGAATGCTGTGCCTGGGAGGAACGCTCTGATATCTCGCACGCTTTTACAGGACACTCATCCTCTCCTAATTGCACCGTTGTGGCTCATCCCCAGCAATAGCTGCCCTCCTCCCAGCACCTCCCAGCCACCTCCTCCTGCCAAGGTTTCATCACAGACTGTGGCCAGAAGACAAGAGGAAGGTAACTTACTCTGTTTCCCTTCTCACCAGGCAAACCAGCCAAGCCGTCAAACCCTCGGTCACCCTAAAAGAAAAAGCAGTTTAACACACATTTCCACCTGCTGTTGAAAAACTTCCCAATTTGTTTCCTTTCTTTGTCAAGAAGGGATCGATTTTTCTCCCTCGGACATTCAGCCTTCACCTCCCATCAGACCAGTGGTGCATTTAACGTAACAGATTAAAATCAGAAAGCAGCTTGTAGTCATTTTACCTCCACCTTCTTCCCCCAGAATCTACAGTTTTATATGGGTTTCCATTTGGATTTCAGAGCTTCTCCGGGTGATTTCTCCATGATCTAAAGCATATATTCCTTCTGGACTCATTCTTCTAGTCCAGTTATTTATTTTTAATTCACATGGAACTACAAGCAACAATCCACTGGTGAGCCAACTGGACAGCAGTATTCCCACAACTGCCAACAGGTCCCTAAACATCACCCTGAGTTTTACTACAATCCATCCCATACATCCTTTTAACCCTCCTGGATACTCCAAGGCAACAAATACATAGATAAACAAATTCTGAAAACGGTCTTGGTGAAGCCAAGGTCAGAAAACAGATCTTGGCACCTTCTTGAGAAAGTCACACAACCTCACGCTGGCAGAGCGCAGGCACCGTCTGCCAACCTCTGCCTGCAAATGACCACGTGGTCAACCCAAGTCTCTGGATGTTCCCAAAGGAAACGGGCAAGGCTGAGAAATTCAAATGGGAGGAAGAAAAAGCCAAAATCCATGAGTCCTAGAGCAGGAGGGCAGCAGGAGCCTGCCCTCACAGGGCTTTCGCCTGTGCTCACACAGCTCCTCCAGGTCGGGGTGCAGAGAGCTCATGGTGAACCAGGGTAAGCCGCAAGAGGGTTTCTCTCCAGACTTGTGCCCTGTTCCACTCCCCTGTCTTCTGGGGGGACAAAGGGAGAGGAATGCACAGAGACAGCCTTTTTCTGAAAGCCTCAGTTCTTTGGAAGAGAAAGACGACATGGGGGGGTTCTTGTAAATTGTGGGCGACACCACCTCCGAGCGCCCAGGGCAGAAGGCAGCGAGCACCACCCAGTAGACAGAAAAGTCTCTTCTTCTCTGTAGAGAGGTGAAACCACCTGTATTTTCACATTCTAATGGTATATGAAAATAGCACCAGCTCCTCCCTTCCACAAATCCTTTACCCATTAGCAAAGCAAGGCAAGCGGATGACACCTGAGCAGATGGGAGAACACATCAGTCTGGCCAAGCTGCACCCAGGGTAACCAACGGCTCTTCCCTTTTGGCAGCTTCTAGAGCATCACTCGCTCTCCGCTCACAGCAAATTTCCTTCTCCTTTCCAGCGCTGCTCGTTATTCTGTTTTCCCTTCTTCCCTGGCATCCACTCCTTTGAGGGCAGTTGACGCTCATTAAAGCACTTTACTGGATAAATGATTTGCAGTCTCCTGTCTCTTTATCAAAACCCTCCATCTATTCCAGCTTTAAGTATCTACATAGTAAAGTACTTAAACCTTCTAATACATGATTCCCTGAGCAAACTTTCTCTGCATTCAATTTCAGCGGAACAGCTTCTTTCTTGCTCGGTAATTCCAGCAGATCAGAGCTGAATGAAGGGATTTAGTCTCAAATAAAAATACAAGGACATTAAAATTCCTCACCACGCTTTCTACATTTCCTCATCTCGTTAATAGGTATTTTTTTTGTTAGTTATATTTTAGGATGTTTCCAACCGCTCATTCATGTTTGTTTTTCATAATTGGGATTCCAAAGTATTTGTTCTACAACTGCAGCCAAGGGAACATATTTCATTCTTAAGAGGATCCAGTGATTGAAAAAATTTGCATCCAAAAAAAAAAACAACAAAACCCAGAAAAGAAAAGAAAGATTGCTCTTCTGCCTTCTAGGTGTGTGTTTAACTTCCCTCTCTGAAACATGGAGCCCACAACTTCACAGGTGCCCCTGGACCATTTCAACAATCTCCTCCAAGCAAGGTGGGCTCCTTCTGCCAAGGGTCCCTCAGTTCCTTCTTGCTAAAAAGCCGATGCAGGTTCCAAAAACACATAAGTACGATTCCAAAAGCACACAAATAAGTGGTGCTACCTTTGGTCCTGTCTGGCCTGGCATTCCCCGGGCACCGTCGCTGCCAGCTCGTCCCTGCAACACAGAAAAGCAAAGTCAAATACATAGAGCAAGGCAGGACCACAGGGACAACTGCTCTTTGGTCTGCGGCCGAGCGAAGTTTTATTTAAGTCGGAGCTCGGCAGCTGGGGAGCAGCTTCCCTTGGTGAAGGAAAAAACGCAGCTTGGTTTTTGAAGCAGCATCTCAGACTTAACCTGGTGCTAATGAGGGGTGTGAGACAAAGGGTAGCGAAGCTGGGGATGCTGTGGCATGGTCATTGATTTGAATTTGAAATAATTCTCTTCCAGAACATTTTAAGATATGCTAATGACAACATCCTCAAACTGAAATGAGGTGGGGTTTTTTTTTGTTGTTTGGTTTTTTTTAAGAAAGCCAGAAGTGGGTCACACAAAAGACTTTCCTGTTTCTTCCCCTGGCAAACTGAATCATGATGAGCCAGAGGACGGAGTGAAATAAAAATCAGCATTGGGGATGTCGACAGGGTGAGTGAGCACGATTTACACCAGCTCCAGAAACCCTCCAGGGGCTGGATCCTCCTCGTGCACTACCGAGACTTGGGGACTGTCCAAACCAGCCCCGAGCGTTTATGCAGCTACAAACTCAATGCCACCAAAAAAAAAAAAAAAAAAAAAAAAAAAAAAAAAAAAAAAGACAAAAGAGTGGGAAGCGTGGACTTGCAGTTCTCCCCACACTGCCCAGCTTTTAATTCGTCCTCATTTGCATCTGCCCAGATGGATGGAGAGGTCCTGGACAAGCCACGGGCTGGCTGCTGGCCTGCTCTTGTGCAACGTTCTCGGCTCTCAGAAATTAATTGGCAGCAGAAACGATTTCTAACAGAAACTGTAATTAATGCAGCTCCCAGGACACTCACCCTGCGGCCTGGTTTTCCTGCTGGACCGGGAGGACCCTGGATGCCTCGTGGACCCTGCAAGGCAGCAAGGAGAGAAGAAGAAATGCCATCACCCAAAGGCATGATAAAGGCACCCAGTGCCTGCTGGCATCACAGATCAGGTGCTGCTGGGGCTGCCAGGGTCACAAGGGCTACAAAACAGGATGAAACCCCCTCGAGCAGGGCCTGTGGTTCCAAATACACAGGAAAGGCTCAGGACTGAGCATCTCTGGACAGGAATTCCATGTGTTTATCCACGAGGAAGCTTTTGCCCTGCAAGCAGCTCCACATGGTGGAGACAAATCACTTCCCCCACCATCAGAAAATGGGAACTTTCCCTTAATGCAGGATTTATGGGTTGGACAAACAATTTCCTGAGCATTAGTGAATTCCCCACACCCAACCTATCTCATATTGACAGGACTCCTCTGCAGATGTCTCTGCAGGAAAGGCCCACCACCTGCAGCATTTTACGCTGCTGGCTTAAAATTATATCCCAAGTCTGCATTTGGATACTTGAAGGGCCATTTATATGTAAAACAGATGTTCCCACACTGTCCGGCTTTCAGCTGGCACTGGGTTACTGACTCGCTCTTTCACAAGAACCGCTAAAGCAGGACTGCCTGCTCTACACCTTCGCTTCACCCAGATCACCCAATCTGCCCATACTCACCTGAGGTCCCATTTCTCCAGCTTCTCCCTTTAGTCCTCCACTTCCTGGGGGTCCCTTTGGACAGAGAAAACAATTCATTCCATTTTCCCATAACAGAACCAGAGGAAAGATTCATAGCATGTTAAGAAAGAGCCATTTGTGCAGGTAACCCAGGGCATCCACTGAGCTGGTGCCAGCTGGGTCTGCTCTGCCCTCGCTCACTTACCATGGGGCCCGGTCGCCCCGTCAGACCCATCGGACCTGCTGGTCCTCTCAGCGCCAGCTGCAACAGAAACAGAAACGTTGCTCAGTTGGTGGTTCTGCCACCATCACAGACTGGTTTGAGTTGGAATGGACCTTTCCAGGTCATCTAAGTGCAACCCCCCTCAGAGCTCCATCCAACCTCCCCTGGAATGGTTCCAGGGATGGGGCATCGACCACCTCTCTGGGCAACCTGGGACAGTGCCTCACCACCCTCGGCGTAAAAAAATATCTTCCTTAGAGAAGAGTCTAAATCTCCCCTCTTGTAGCTTAAAACCATTACCCCTCATCTTGCTGTGCCAGCAGCCACATAAAATCATAGAATTCCAAGTCAGAAAGGACCTCAAGGATCGTCTGATCCAACCTTTCTTGGCAAAACATGCCCCAAGAACCATGAACTCTTGGAGCAAAGTCCACACCTTCAGCGAATTTACCCCAAAAACGTCCAACCTGCTGCCCCACCAACTCCCGTCTGCATCCACAAATAGGAAAAGCCCTCGGATGGCGCGTGGGTCTGCTGAGAGGGCATATGGACCTAGACTCTGTCTGCCTATAGGCATCCTGCCTCTATATACCCACTCTGAACTGTGGACACGAAGCAAAAAAGTCCTGTAGAGATGCCTGTAGAGAACCTGGTGCAGAGTCAGGGCAGATGGAGAGGTGAGGAGTCACCAACATTCAAACCAGAGGAGAATCTGCCTCTGGATGTCACATCCCCTTTTACACCACCACGCACAGACACAAGAAAATGGGCACTTTCGGCAAGGAATTATTGAAGATAAATGTCAAAACTTTGCCTGGACAGGCTATAGGGGTTTGTTCACATGTATTTATGATCCTAGTTTAGCTGGAATTTTTATTTTTTTTAATGAAGAGTTCAGTTTTGAAGGAAATTTTTCCTTTTTTTTGTTGGTTACTACCAAATCTCCTGCAAACAGAACATTTCTTTTTGCAACAGGGGGCTTTTAGCTCAATAATTAAGGAGTCACGTATCCATGCACCAAGTCAGTAATTTCCACGGTAGGTAATGGGGCTGGTCCACACGTTAAAACATCACTCGGGCACAATTTGTTCCCTCGTGACAATTCGACACTTGAACCGAGTTGTAATTATCTGTGTGCTCCAGTAATTAAAATCTCCCCGTGATTGCACTTGGAATGGCATAAATATTGCCCAAATGCTAGATTATATGGCAGCTTTTTACAGCACCCCATTAAAAGGGAGATGCTCTGAAAAGCTGCCGGCTGGGACAATGTTCAGTGTCTAATGAATGCCAAATTTTAAGAGAATAAATCAATCTAATAATGCAATTAACAGCTATGATAACAAGAAAAGCAAATCCCAAATAAGCAAAGAAAATACCCTCCCCGCTGCAGGATTCCTTTAGAATTTCTGTCTTATCTTGTATTGTCCCCACAAAAAAAAAAAAAAAAAAAAAA
>VWZK01014919.1:31330-118884 GCA_013396935.1 Baryphthengus martii
AAAAAAAAAAAAAAAGGTAATTTATTTCATTTTCTGCCTTGGTATCAGGATTTTCAGTTGAAATTGGATGACAATAGGTTGAAGTTAAGCAAGAAATGGATTTTTTTTTTTTCCCCTTTTAGGGAAATATTCAACTTTTCATCCACTGTCCAAAAGCCAGCCAGATTTATTTAGTTTTGTTTTTTTTTCCCCAAAACCTGAAAACACAAAAAAAAAGACTTTGAATGAGGGAAGGGAGGTTATTTTTTTCATAACAGCCACAATTTTCAACATCTAGGGAAAAAAAAATAAATAAAAAAGAACAAAACCAGCAAGTCTGAGAAAGCAGATGATTCTCATGAAATGCTCATCTGGTCAACCCCCCTACTTCCCAGAAAAATAAAATGCTGATGGAAAAACCGTAGGCAGCCTTGAAATTAAGACTGACAAGGCAACAGCAGAAATATAATCCACCAATATTATCCACAGAGCAAGGTTAATAGACAGGAAAATGCAGTGGCTGATGGCACCAAGGCCCTGTGCTCTACCTGAATAGGTATAAAAATCAAACTCCTTTGTAAAAGGGGAGTTGGATGGAAACCAGAAGAGCCCCAGCTAAGCCAAAACCTTTATTATAAACCTAAAAGGGGCATGTGCCACTCAGATGAGTGAAGACCCCAATGGACTTTATTCCATCCAAGAGTGAAATAAATTGCTTTTTAGCCTGTTACAGCAGATCAGCCCAAGAAGTCTGTGCTGGAGCGACAGCCAACAGCTCTGAATCACGGACTGGCTACGGCCGAGCCACATAGCCCAGCTGCAGACAGATGTGGGCTTCACACCTGAGGAGAAGACCAGCAGAAGGCCTGGTCCAAGGCCTGTAGACAATTTAAACCCGTGTTTCCAGAGCCTGGTCTATTGTTGGCCATTAATAAAAGGTCAAGTCATCCAGATGTCATCACCTCAAGCCACACAAGCAATACTATATCAGGTGAGAAGCTGTTACCACCAGCAGCACCACGGATGGTGCAAGTATGAAGGCATCTTCTCTGACACACTTATTCTGGTGCTACTCCAGTTCCTTGGGCACCTGCTGCAAGAGACATCCCCATCACCCTTCACTTACCCTGGCTTGCTGCAGGATGGCTTGGGCTTGGGCCTCCTGGGCTGAAACAAGAGGTCCTTTAGAGCCAGCATCTCCTCCTCCACTAAAGCGGAACTGATGGGAACAAGATGGAGAAAGCAGGTCACAGAGTTGCTGTCCCTCCATCCTCACGCTAGCCTGACTCTGAAACAACTCTTTTCAGCATGACTGACCCAACTCCATCACTGTCCTTCCAGACCACCCTATTAACCATCGTGCACGCTCAGGTCACTCAGCTCACAGGCTCAAACCGACCGTTTTCCCACGTCCATACCCGCACGGCAAATTCTGCCAGCATAAAGCAACGCACAATAAGAGGGATTGTAGGCTCTGAACTGTAAGGACCTCACACACCACCATTCAAAACTAAATGCAAAGTTCTCACAGGGCTGATATTCCCCATGGGGATGTTGTTGGCCAGGAGACCCCCACAGATGGGGCTGCATCAGGTTATTTGGCTGTAGCCTGCCCCAGGACAAACGCTGTATTTCTCAAGTGTGGCAGAGGCCTTCAAAGAACAGAGTCTGGCCTATTCTTCAAGGCAAGATCCATCAGCACATGAAGGATTTCGAAAAAAACCCAACAAGCGCTAATGTTTTATTTTCTTAAACTTGAAAGACAAGAAACTTAATGTTTTCTTCTGCCTCTTCCACCCCCAACAGCTACAAGCTCACTTTCCAGGCCACATACCCTTCTCCTGTCTGAATCGCATGTGTGTTTGGGGTTTTGCAAGAAGGACTCTCCAGGCTGCAGAACCTACTTGGATGGCTCTTTCACCTCCGCATTTGGCTCCACTGGCACGAGGTATACGACCACGTGGACTTGGCCAGATTTATTTAGGCCAATAATCTACAGGCCTAACAACCTACAGGTTGGTTACTGTAGGGGCCAACAAATGTACTGTAATGGTCATCTAAGCTCCATGTTGAGCACTTGGTCCAGGCTGTCCTAGGTATCCTGCCAGGAACCTACACAAGTAGCACCCTACCATCTGGAGCCTGTACAAGAGCGCTGCGGTTTTTCACTGAAGGCTCTCTCCCTTTGGTACCTAACCACTCATTTTCAGCAGCTGGTTTCCTTAGGGTTTCCTCACATCAAAGCTGACAAAATACAACCATTCCTTCAGCGTCCCAGGACCAAGAAGGCTGACTTGGTACTCGATAGCTTTATGAAGGAGAAAAAGCACAACAATACAAATTAACTACTGGTCATCAAAAGGTACCAGTTCATTCAGCGCTTACGATTTTAGAACCTGCTTTGAAGAGCTGTTAGAGGTTCCTCACTGTAGGAGGAAGGGTTCTGTCTGGAAATTGGGCCCTTGGAGGTGTCTTCAGCTGCTTCTTCATGACTTTCACTCTCTGTCATCATGCCCAGTCAGAAACACTTATTCATCGCTTCTGGAAATTCTAACCTACTCGCCCTGTGTTTTTGACCGGTGAAGGAGGTACAGGACTTTGCAAAAAGTAAATTTACAAGTGGAGCCATTCAGATCCATCTTTTTTATACCAAGAAAAATATCTTCTTGGTATAAAAAAAGATAGGAGACTTCTGCAAGAACAGGCACTAAGCCATAGCAAAGCCAAGAGGCCTGACTCATATAAATGTGGGGGTTTTTTTTAATTATGCTTGTACTTACAGGCAACATAAGCATGGTCCCTGGTGGTCCTGGTAAACCATCTGCTCCTGGAAGTCCTGGGCGACCAGGTGGTCCCTACAGGAAGAAGAAGAAGAAATATAAATATTCTTTTCTTGCAACATTTTAGTCATGTCCATACGTAAGTAGCCATGGCTGTAAAGGCACATGTCGTGATACAAAAGGCTCCCTATCGTGACAGACTGGCGTTGAGAATGTAGACATCCCAATGGCAAGGCAAATTTTGTGGAAGAACATCCGTAAGTGCACATGATTGTTCTTAGAAATTCCCTTTTCTTACATCCTGCCCCCCATATTTCCAGGGGCTGCCATATGCAATTTTCAAGGCTCTACAATGTTCCAAGTTCATGGAATCCATGTTTACTTGGGTCTGTTAACGACTATTAAAAAAAAAACCAAACAAAAAAACAGAAACTTCATAACTCAGAGTAGCAAGATAGAAACGTGGAAAGATAAATACATTTCTGTATGTGTTCAGCCATCTGGGTCATCCCATTTTTCTCTCTTCTGTCTTTTTTTTTTTTCAGTCCTGTGAGACTATTTCCATCTACAATGGAGCGATCCTGTCAGCGGCAGTAAATCAGCAAAACTCTGAGGATCTCAATGGAGCTGTGCTGATTAACATCAGTTGAGTATCTTTAACTTGTACTAAAGAAACAAGCGTGCCGTAAAAGATCTATTGATGAAGTTATAAATAATCAACTATAGCCAATTTTCCTAAGACAGCCCATAGATTATTTGTATTCCCAACTGCATACTTGGCAAAAAGTTGATGTTACCCCAAATTTGCACATCCATCCAGCAATCCTACATGCAAACGAAGATGACATCCAACTACTCCATGTGCATGCCTAATTGCAATCCTCACACCAGCTTAAGGAGCCGAAGGCAAGAGTGACTCAATCATGTTCCAGTGAGGTCAAGAGGAGCCCTGATGCCCATTTCACGGTCAGACAGACAAGACTGCCTGGCCAACAGCTCAAACTTGAGGACTTGGCGCTCCCCTATTTAGTAAACATCAATAATAAATCCATCTGTGGCGACCCCAGAGCTTTAGGAAGGGCAAGCAACAAACGCCTACATCTGTTCTCACTCTCTTCAACCTGCCTGAAGCCCTCCAGCAAGTAGTAAAAGTAAAACCCTGCTGCAAATTAGGTGTAAATGGACACGTTACAAGGACATGGTAGAGCCAGACCTTGCCCCAGAAACTCACACAGTGACCCCACAAGGCAAAAGGAGGTGGATAAAGGTGGGAAATGGAGAAGGGAAAGAGAAGCAGGTAACAAAGTCCTTAAATATCAGAATGCTTTTTTTTAAAAAAAACCTAAAACATACAACCAAACCAAAGCATCTTTGTCCTACTGTCTTCCAGCAAGATCCTGGCACATCACTTCATTCCCTCTTCTTCCATTCTCTCTATATCATAATCTACTTCACATTTCCCTCATTATCTCCCTCTTAAAAAGGAACCCAACCCATCCAAGCCAAATTTTCAAACACTAAATTAGAGCCCAGCAGCAGGGTGGAGGCAAAGAGCTGCCACTACTCCACCCTTCCCCAGCCCACACATCGCTCCGGTCGGGCTGCGGCTGGACCAGCACCACAATTACAGGGCAGAGCAGCGCCGAGGACCAGGAGCCGAGCTCTGCACCGCAACCAGCCCGGAATAACACTGCTCCCAGTGCTGCAGCAGACACCGCTGCAGCCAGTGATTTATCAGCAAAAAAAAATAAAAATCCCCCAAACCCAACCCCAGCAGCTCCCTCAGCACTGAAGGGAGGCTGCAGAACACATCAGCCCATCCATTTTTCAAGACAAGCTCGTGATGTTACATTCAGGCTGTTTACTTAGTCTGGCTGACATCGGAGTCCCTGACTCCACTGATGAGGTGCAGAGGGCAGTCCCATCTGTTGGAGCAGAAGCACAATAAATAATTTAGGCCAGACTCATATTATATAATAAACTTTCCTCCTTCTCTCTCTCTTTCCTTTAATTCTGATCCCGCATATGATAGATCAGCAACGAGCTTGTTTATCTCTCCGCGCACGCTCAGCCTGACAAATGTTGATGCAACATCTTTATCCATAAACACCTCTTTTTCTTTCAGGTTTGGGCGCGTGAGGTCTTTTCCTTGTGGGGTGGAGCAGCGGGGGGGCAGTGGTATAGAGGAGAAAAAAAAAAAAAATAATAAAAAGAAATCAAACCCATAAAGCACTTTGTAAATTTAAATTCATGAATGTCTTGAAGAAATGCAGCACGGCAGGCTCTCCGCCAGTGTAAATCTGTGTCACTCTTATTATGTAAATAGAGATTGCTGATATATAGCAGCCAGGGATGGGGACTTCAACTCGCATTCGGTGCAGTGCTCTAAAATGCCACGCTAGAGTGCAAACACCGATGTAATATCTCCAAGGAGCGTTTAAACTGAAACCTCGAGTAGCAGACGGTGACAGGCAGAATGGTGCCCAGCAGCCCACTGCGCCGAGCCTCAAAATTTGCCTCGTGTCTCTCTCAGATTCTTTTACTGCCATTTTCAGGTCAGAAAATTACACATCAGAAGAGCTTTCTCACTGTATTTGGGGTCTCCTAAGGAAGGCAGCGCTTGCCATCTGACGGAAAAAAAAGGGCAGCCTGAAGATTTCAGGTCTTGCAGAACCTCAATAAGGATTTCAGGGATCTTATTATACTTTTGAGATGCAAGAGTGGGAGTAAGTCCATTGGGATGCAATGACTGTATGGTTTTGGGAGACAGGGCTAGTGCTTTGTGACCAGTCTTCCCCCGGGAGCTGATCACCCCAGAGCACCCAGACACCCCTGATCTCCAACACAGCAGGGATGGTGACAGAGCTGCCTCTCGCCCTAGCGCTGCAGCTCATCTCATTCAACAGAGCACATTTTCCCACTTTTCTTCATTCCAGTCTGCAACACCCATGAAATAACTCTCCGGTCTTCTAAGTGCCATAATTCCTTCTTCCTACTGCTCGAAGAAACCTGCCTCAGTCATCCTAAACCACCCTCACGACGAGTACCCCGAAACCTCCCACAAACAGGCTGCTCCGCAGCCCTTCTGCGCGCTGCGAAAGAACCGGGATGAACGAACAAACCGACACGATGAATAAAACGGAGCTAAATGAGTGTTGGCCAATATTAACATAGCTGAATATTGCCGGTATATTAATCCAGTGCACCTGCCTGATTGCAAATAAAAAGTCATAAAAAGATGCAGGCGTCGGAAACGTTCCTCGCTGCGCACATGTGAGCATCATGTAAATTCATGAGCTCTGCGCAGGGTTAATAATAAACAAATTAAAAGAGGAGCTGCTCTAATTGAAAAGGAGTATTTCAATACAGTTGTGGTTCCTGGCTCTGTAAGTTCATCACTTCTCTCTGAACAGTATGCTGCATTACATTCCGTTCTGGACAGTCAGAAGAAGGGGGATGTGCCGTCTGTGCTAGAATGCAAACGACGCCTTTCGTTTCAGGGCGTGGAGCAACATCAGCAGGAACGGGGTGTCTGCTCCCAATTGGCTTTGCAAGGCTGTTCAAGAGGAGCCTGGCCAGCAAATGTCTGCACCTGCCTGGACAAATGGCAGAAACACCACGCAGCACAGACAGGAGGGATGTTGACTCTCTCCTCACCAGGGTCAGCATCCATCCTGCCAGGCAACTGAATTCTTTGGAGCAGAAGCAGCACATCAAGAGGAGAAGAAGATAAAGCTGTGTAACATATAGGACACATGCAGGATGAAGATCCACCAAGAGCCTGTGAAGCCACACAGCTCTTTTTGACCAATCCTAGACCACTGCAAGACTGGTTGCAGAATCTCCTCCTCTGCAGACTTTCAAAACCCACCTGGATCTGTTCCTGCACGGTCTATCCTGAGGGATCCTGCTTTGGCAAGGGGGTTGGACTCGATCTCCAGAGGTGCCTTCTAACCCCTACCATGCTATGATTCTATAAGATGCAGATCAATTCTGGGTCCTTGCCCAGCTTGCCCATCCTCTATGAAGTCTGACACCCAAAGATGCTGAGCTATCCCTTGGTCCTTCTACTGGAGTAGTGCAGGAGGACCAAGGTGCCTCAAGAGTTAAGCCAACCTCTCTGAGAGGTGGCCCTGGCTGCCAGCCACAGGCTGAGCCCGCAGCTGTGTATTGACTTTCTGAGCTTGCAGGCACTGATCGATGGAGCACAGGCAGGGCCTCTCGTTCTCAATCATGTCACAACCACAAGAAACGTTATTACTGTTCCATCAAAAAAAAAACAATAAATGCACCAGAAGAGTAAATTCAGTGGGGGTCTTTACAGCAACGTCCCAGGGGGACGAGGGAGCACAGCAGCCAGTGGACTCCAGTCAAATCCCCAGGGACCAAACAAGGCAACAAAGAACCTTAATTAAAAAAAATACAGGGCCCAGGTTAGGGCCATGGCCACAAGAACATCCCAACACCTGAGTAATCTCCTCAAGTACACCTTAAAACTGCAGCCGACACTTCTCGGTGCAGGCCACCAATGGTTTTATTTGTCTCAGTGGTTGTGTTTTCCAACGTGCCTGTCAGTGGGCTGGGAGGTGAATAATGAAGGTCTGGAGCCAGATGGTTGCTTTCTCCTCCAGCAGGCAGGAAAGCTGGGAACCCAACTCCTCCTGCCGCTGCCACTGCCCCTGGGGAAGGCAGCCAGGCCCTGGGGAAGTCCCAAGACCACCCCAATGGGATGGTAATTTGGAAGAACCAAACTGCAGAGCAGGACTTTCCCATCTCTTGCTTGTTGCTGATGAGCAGCTGGGAAGACGAACACAATCTTGGTGGGCGGGAGAGGAACTGCCCCACAAATACAGAGAGCCCAGGTCACCCCAGCTCATCCTTCCCGGGCACTCAGGAGGCGAATGGGATGTGATTGCCCATCAGGAAACCAACTGCTGGATGGGTGGGGGATGCTGCGGTGCATGTGAGCCTGCGATAGGTAGCGGGCGGCCTTATCTGACAGAAAAATGTGCTCAGGACCTCCGTGATCAGATTAGGGAAGCACTTGCCGATAAGCGCTCCCTCCCTCGGAAAGGTGTTTCACGTTCGCGGGGCGACAGCGCTGACAGCAGCGGGATGGTGCGTGTTCAGGCGCATCTCCTGCGATCTGCGATGCTTCGGCTTTCCTCCCTCCAGCGCTTTCCAGGAGAAACTCTACAAAATCAGACCTCCAACCAAGCTTGCCTTCAAAAATTCACCTCCAGGAACATTTTTTTTGGCCTGGTTTTGCTAACAGGGCTGTCAGGATGCCTCAGGTCACAACAAGGAACTGGCGGATGCCGGTGTTAGGGCTGCTGGGAGCCCCACTCCCCAGACAAAACAGCAGAAGCTATTTTGAAAGCATATTTGACTGCACTCAACATCAAGATGCGTCAAGGCATCGAAACTGTGTCAAGCTCCAAGCTCCGTTTGTTTTGCTCACACAAACCTGCTGAAATCAATGAATTTACTCATGTGAGACGACTGCTGCTGGTACACGTGTCCCCTGTGCTGCTGCTGCGCCAACCTGCAGCCTCACACGCTGCATCGAGACAGGAACAGCTCTTCTCCTGTCAGCACAGCTCCCATGTTGGTGGCTCCATCACCCAAACCACAGATTCACAGAATGATGGGGATTGGAAGGGACCCTTTGGAGATTTTCAGGTTCAGCCCCCCCTGCTAAAACGGGTTCAACCAGAGCAGGTTGCCCAGGATTACATCCAGGTGGGTCTGGAATCTCTCCAGAGATGGAAACTCCATCACCGCTCTGGGCAGCCTGGGCCAGGCTCCAACACCCTCACAGGACAGAATTTTTTCCTCCTGTTCAGATGGAACCTCCTGGGTTCCAGTTTGTGCCCATCATCCCTTGTCCTGTCACTGGGGACCACTGACAAGAGTCTGGCTCCATCCTCTTGAGCCTCACTCCTTAGATATTGATCAACACTGATCAGATCCCCTCTCAGTCTGCTCTTGCCGCTCGAACGGTGCCTGTGCACCACTCACTGACCCGAGGCTCGAGCTCAGTAGCTCCCAAAACAGGTGTCGTTCTTGATCCCAGGTGAGGACTCAGAAATAATGAATAAATATGTAACTCTGACTGGAGGCTGGTGCTAAACTACGGGATCTGGGGTCACAGGTCATCAAAGCTGCCTTCCATGAGACACCCCAAAGCCAGAGGCTTCTGCAGGCAGCAGCTTACAAAGCAGATCTTTGCCCCGTACCCTACCAGAAGCTCCTTAGGGGACTGACTCAGAGGTTATTGCTATTACAGGATGAGCAGTACTTTAGGGCTCCAGTAAAACACCACGGTCCCACTTTATATGCACAAAATAACCCAAGGCTTCAGCCAAAGACAAGAAAAACACAAGTACTCACTCTCTCCCCAGGGTCACCCATTAAACCCACAGGTCCAGTTGGTCCTGGAGGTCCTGGAAGACCCTAGCATAGAAAAGACAAAAAAACCATAAGCCACTAACAGAAAATGTGTTCTTATTCGTAACATTTGTACAAAGAAAGGGGAAAGAATTGGAGCTTTATTTTTGCATGAAAAAATGGATCCCAAAGCCCTCCGTGCACACACGTGGCATGTGGAGGGGACAGAAGAGCTGCGTGCTGAGCCCTCCACGTGCACCCACCACCCCAGAGCCGCGCGCATCCCTCAGTGCACGTGGCTCTGTGCGGACAAAGAGGTGTAGACAAAGTGCCACTTACTGCTGGGCCTTCGGGACCAGGTGGGCCTTCCACCAGCATACCCTAAGCAAGAAGAAGAAGAAAAAATAAAAAAAAAGTGATTAGTCAAGGCACATCCTCAAAGTCACTGCCTACAGGGCTGGAAAGCCCAATGCTTTATCTGTTCTTCAGGTCTCACTGTTTGGTCCAGAGCTGAAAGGTTTCCACACTCTCTGGATGACATCTCCCATGTGCTGCCAGAGGCACAGAAGGTGCTGCCCATTGAAAAGCCAAATACCTTGTGTTGGAATGATGCAGGGCACAGCAACCCAGCCTTTTGCCCCAGGTTAACCCTCCTAACCATGGTCCTTCTCCCTTAGCTCATGGTCAAAGATTAAGGGCAAACCCTGGAGCGTGTTCACCTTGATGGTGCTGGAGCGGGAAAAAAGCTTTTCTTCAGGAAGAAGCTGTTTCTAGACTTTTAAAAGTTAATAATCAAATTGCAATGCTTTTTAAAAATTACTTTCCCAGCAGACTGCATGCTGTGATTTACTCTGTGTACCTAAAAAATCACTGTGTGGGCAAAACGGTAGAATAATGTTATTTCATTCCTTTTAATCTAAATATTTTGTCATAACTTTAAATCAGGTCTATCATGTATTCAGTAGAATTGAGCTTTTCTTTTTTCTTTTTTTTTTTTTTCTTTCCCTCAGGGGTATGCAAAAAGCAGGAAAGAAATCTCCCAATAAGCCAAGCAAATGCTTTCCAGAAGGCATCAGGATGATCTGTTGGGAAGTGCCTCACAGCGATCACTGCACTTTTACTTCTAGATCAGTGACCGTGGCCCCAGCAGCACCCAGGTCAAGTGAAAGCAGCCCCAGCACTTGCCAGCTCATCTGTAGCAAATGGGGACATTTTTTCCCATGGGATGAAATCAGCCTGTTCAAAATCTGTAGATAAGCAGTCGGCTCATACAGGAGAAGCCCAGAGGAAGCAAGTGCAGGGACTGGTCTTGGGTCACCCTTGGCTGGTTTCCCAAGCTCAGGGGCTCCAGGGCTAAAAGCCTCAGCTGACCCCACAGCAGCCACTACAGCAGATAGGGCTGAGTTGAACGAATCTGAAACATCTAGTGGAAAATCCAGGCATTCCTGCCCCAAAAAGCCACCGTCTCTAAGTCCAGAGGAAAAAAAAAAAAACCAGGGTAAGTCATACTGCTGTTAACCATCGCGTCTTCCATTAGTGGGATGGATGTTTTTGCACCACTCACGCGTGGCCAGCACTATTTTCTGTCTCTCCCAGTCTCCATACTACTCATTACCATCTCATTTAAAATCTGGCTTCCGTTTCATTTGGAGGAGTTAGGGGAAACTTCATGCTGCCTGTGCAGTTCTTCCTCAGAACTTCACCCTATGCCCATTCTGACAACAGTTTCACTTCCATGGAGACACTGCTTCTTCTAGTGGGGGGATTGGGGTGAACCCTACACAATGTTCCTCCAATCTGCACTAAATATAAGCTATTTGTTGTTGGAGGCTACCGAGAGGCAGCAAGCTATCCTGGTGGAGAAAGGGTCCCCCAACACATTCACTAATCACTGGTTCCTTTTCAGACACACAACAAGGACATTGCACAGGAAACCCCAGAGGTCCCAGAGAACCTTGCCCTATATGGACACCCCAAGGTCCATCCCTGCTGAGACCAGCGATGGCACATTTTTGTGTGGCAGGCCCCAAACCAGAAACTACTAATTGCCTCTGGGCTGGTGCAGAGAGCCATGGCCCACATAAGTCTGCCCAGGACTTTTTTTGGGCTGCTGGGTGTCGGCATTAGTATAGTCTGTGCACGCTCAGCACCAAAGTTCTGCTTCCCATGGCTGGCTGCAGAGCCTTGGGATGCTCCTCCGCATGGGGAAAGAGCCTGGGCTAATTAGCCAATTTGCAATGCAAACATCCTTGGCATCTTCCCATATTTATCTGTTGGTTTATGTTGAGCTCTTGCTTTAGGGACATCTGGAGATTCTCCTCAGCAAGAAACCTCCGCTGTTTACAAGACTGCTCATCAACAGGAGCAATGGAAACGTGGGAGGGTTTTGGGACCAGGACCAGTGGGAGGACACCACCGAGGGCAATTGTCTTGGGGGTAGAGAGCAAACCACGGATTTGGGACTGTCCCAGGGGAAAATAGGGTGTTGCTTCTACTCAGTCAATACTCATGGGCTACCCACAAGTGCAGCTACACGTAAAGGTGCCACGCAAAGGCTGATCAAATCCTCTCCAAAGGTAGATGTGAGCCTCAGGGTCCCACTCCTGTGAAAGCCAGAGGGTTTTGAGGAGGTGAAGGTAGTGCTTGGTGCCTCCAGAGCTGGGATGGGGCGGTTTCCCAGCCATCCCTGGCTGCACTGCACATCCCTCCCGTGCCTGTGCTGCTTCACTGCCTCCAGCGAGCGTCAGCACCGAGCAAGGATTGAAGGTTTGATCAAAAAGGAGAGAAAAACCACCAGCACAATCCCACTTCTGCGGCTGGTTTTTTATTCCCCTTCTGCTGCAGCTCCTATCCAAAAAATGGAAAAGAAAAAAAAATCAACCAAAAACCCAACCAAAAAAACCCAAAAGTGCTAAAGAGCACAGCAAATCTGAACTTCTCACAGCAAATCTGAATTTCTCACAGCAAATCTGAATTTCTCTCTGCTGAAGAGGAACGGCACGAAGACGGAAAAAGCGGCATTTGGTCTTGTTTACTTTCTGGCAAAAGCTCTACGCGCTCCAGTGTTTTGAAATAGCGAAGGCGGCCAAATTCCTTCTGGATGATTAAACTTAACTATTTTGTTGGCGTTGTAACGTTTCAGCTCGGGGCTGGACAGGGCAGGCTGAGTTTCCGCCGTTATCTTTGTGGGGTTCAGCTGCCCCCTCCTCCCCACCCCTCTGAGAAGCAAATATCTCGCTCCTCCTTTTGGTTGTGGAGTGAGATTGAGACCCAGAAAGGAAAAGGGAGAAGGAGAAGTTGGAAAAGCTTTTCCAAGGCACGCGTTGAGGCTTTTCAAGCCCCGCTGCTGCACCCCAGCTTCTCCCTGGCCCTCCTGCTGCTATCTACAAAAGTGTCAGGCAAAGGAGGAAAGAGAGGAAAAATTAAAAGAAAAAATAATGGCCTCCAAGCGATGGGAAGTGCCGCCGCGACACTGGGCGCCGTGCTGGCCCTCTGCCAAGCAAAATTAGGTTAATTGAGTTGCTGGTGTGCAGCGAGCGTGCTCTTGACCCTTCGGGGACGAGGAGAGGTGGTTGCAAGGGCCCAAAGCCCTGTCTCCAGCCTGGGAAGGAGCAGACGTGGGGTTACCTTAGCATCCTGACAGACAACGAGGGACAGACATACGGCCACAAACCAACAGCCTCTTGCTCTGCTCAACGGGCACCTCCGAGGTACCACCAGCCATCCCCATCACGAGGGCAGATGAAGACCAGCATCATCCTCACCTAACGGGGCACTCGGTTGGGCACCCACATTTTTTTGCAGACTGCAAAGGGCATAAGCAGCTTATAACTACTCTTTAGAAAGAAAAAGAACCTCAGAAACAGGCCAGGGTGGAATCATAAAGAAAGAGAGCACCAAGTTTCACTCCCAGGATGACACAGGGCTTTCCTAAAAGTGGAAAGCTGGTGGGACCCTGGAGCATTCTCCAAACTCTTCTCTCCCACAACTGTGTGCAGGGAGAACCCTTTTATTTCCACAGAGCTGAACCCATTAGTTGCACAATTAAAGCCGGCCCCAAGCTGAAAGTTCAGGTCAGGATATGACCAGGCCACCGGCTGCGGGTGCTCGGGGAAGCGGGTTTGCTGCCGAGCCGGGGGCAATTCCAAACCCCCGGAGAGGTGAGACAGGCCCTGATGCTGTAATTCTAAAAGGCCTAAATTTTAGTTTGGTTAAGGAGAGATTTCATGGGAAATCTTTCACTTCCTTCATAATTTAGGTCGCTTCTTGAAGTTTTTATTTAAAAGAATTAGTGTTTTATATTAAAAGTCTTTTAATGAACCAAGTAATTCTTTCATGGGAAGTTCTCCTCCCAGCTGCACCACTGAGAGCACAAAGCCATACCGAGTATACTGCTTGTGACTTTTCCCTTGGGACAACCAAAAGTGAATACACCCCTTGTACCTTTTTCCATGGGAAAAACCACCCCAAACCCCCAAGCCCTAGATGGTCCTTACCGGCTCAATGATGGCAGGCTCTCCCTTCTGGCCTTTCTCGCCCCGTGGGCCACCGATCTGCAGCACACAAAGAAAACACAAAGCCAGACAGTCAAAGAGGACATCACCTACATCAGCATCGCCGCTCCAAGCAGGAACTGGAGAACCTGGCACGAATTCTGCAACCAAAGGGCTGATGACGTTCGAGGAGAAAAGAAACGAGGCACCTCTTCCTCGCCTCACAAAAAAACGAGCTGGAGGTGGATGAGCATCCAAGTGAGATGCTCTCAACTGGTTTTTGCATTGCTCGGGTCCATGCTATAAATTATGGGGTGATAAACTTTTTGAACTAGGCTTCCCTCAATGGAAAATTAACTCTCTTACCCCTTCATAGATGGTGTCCTGGTTCGCAGGCATGCCAGGGCCAATATCCGGAGAGACTGTCCGGTCGTAATAGTTTTCATAATAATTCCCATCATATTCTTTTATCGTTTCCTCGGTGAAATCTTTATCCAGGTCCTCTCCTCCTTGAGCAGCCTGGGAGAAAAAGAGCAGCAAAATGTCAGGCTGCAAATCTCTCCAGACTGCTGGAAATACAAGGAAAAGACTGTGGCTTTTGCAAAGTGAGGATGTTTTATAATTGTTGCAAATAAGAAGTAGAGGAAAAGTTAAATTCTGGAGTTTTAAGGTCTCCAGTGACCTCCCAGGGTCTTCTCCAATGGCAGGCAAAAAGAACAGGAGGATTCTTTACGTCAAAGTCTACACCCTGGCTTTCCCTGGGATTTCTCTCTTGACGCCTGAGATAACACTGTGAGTGTAGGAATTTGAGTGAGGAAAACAAAACACAGCAAAAACAACAGCTCACATCAGGAGGATCTCACAAACACTAAAAAAGTCTCTAGAAACAGGGAATGGAAGTTACAAACCCCGAGCCCAACTCGTCTCCCTTAGCCTCAGTATTGGAGACACCGGATCATTAAGCGCAAAAACTCACACATCCAGTTGCATATTTGAAATGCACATCAAAACCACAATGTGTCATTTTGAGTAACTGATTATAGGAGGAAATGTGGAAAAATCCAAGTTTGCTTCTACAAAAACCTCCTGTTTGTTTAGTCTGGGATCCAAGTTGTGATTGTGCTTGTCCAAAGAGCAGAAGCAGAAATTTTTACAAGTCTGATGCATTAATCCCTGAATCCTTTCTGAATCCTTACAGCAACAGATGTTATGGACCACAGGCAAAGACATCTAGACAAGTATCAGAATTTCCTTGCTTCTCTCCATACCCCTGTGCTTTCTGCAGCCTGGCAGGAAACCATCTCTTGGCATCCTTTAGTCTGCACAGAATGGTAAAGAAGAACATTTGCTGGTAGTACTTTTTTTTTGTTTCCTTCGTTCCCATCCAGGTAATGACCAAAACGGTCCATAAATTGAATTATTTCCAGTGCTTCTCAGAGAAATTATCTTCTCACTACTACGAATTCAGAGTCACTTAAATGCCACCACCACTTGCAGAGCTTGTTTCTGTGCCAGCACCGCTCACATCCCACAAGAACGAGCATCTGTATCTAAATGCAAGAAGTTTTAAAGTAAAAATAAGCCCAGTGCTGAGGCAATCATCACTCTGCCACCCCATCCTCTTCTACCTCAGCAAATACCAACTGGTCTAGCAATTAGTTTGGCAATTACTCCATTACAAAAGTTGGAATAGTCAGCATTATTTTCCCTTTGTACCATTCAAATGGTTTTAGTGCTGTCACACCCGTCTTTTATCCCGTTTGAAATCTGTTATCTAGGTTTGCACTTTGAAACCTTAACACCTGTGTATCTTGCTATAAAGCTTTTGGGGATAACATAGCAAGCTTTTTTCAAATTGCTTTTCTTGAAACCAGCATCAAAAATTTCTGGTTTGATACTTTGATTAAGGTCCCCAAGTCAATTTGCATGGGAAGAGATGATATTCTGAATAACTGGAGAGAGGAGATAAGTTCTCAACACTGAGATTTGCAGATTCTTTGAAGAAAAAAACCAAACCAACAGCCTAAAAATAATCTCCTCAACAATGCCGTTAGACAACGTGAATTGGAAAAGAGTCCACAACAAAAAGAGGAGGTCTGAAATAGGAGTGGGCAAAAAACTGCGATAACGGCTTCGTTTAAGTCACCTTTTAATCTTCCCTTTTGAGAAGGGATGCAGATACGAAGCCCTGGTATATGCATCTGGACAGGTAAAGCAAACTGCCTGATGAACAGCAGGCAATGAACAAAATCTATCTGTCCCCAGCCCCTCCTGTTCACGGGGGTACTGTTGCCCACTAAATCTCGGAATTGCTTCACTGGCATTTATCACGGAGTTATTAGACATCATGAAAACCAAGCCCAGGAGAGCTCCAGCAGTACGGCTGCCTCCCAAACCTCTCGCACAGGCTCCACAAGGTTTCACCTCTGTAAAACTAAACCCCTTTTTCTTCCCTTTGTAGGAATTACAGTCCTCGCTTCAGCAGCGAGGGACACGTCCTGCCCCTGCAACAGGTCTGTGAAGGGATGCTAAAAATGACCATCCTGCGCCAGACCAACATTACCGGCTTTGATCCCATGACTTTCAGCGAGCGGTGCCAGGGCTGCCACCGCCAGCAGCTCAGGGGATGCCCAGTATCCCAGTCCACATGACTGCAGAAATCTGGGACTATTTGAAATTCTGCCACGCTTATTCATGACCACCAGCACTATTTTGTTTCCTAAACTAACCAAAACAACTTATGAGGTTTTTTTCATATATATTTTTAAGAGCAAATAAACTTTTCCAACCACTTTAGTAGACTATCCCCTGGTGAAACTCTGTTTCTAATAAAGGCATCAAGCAGACAATTCACACACTAGATCCTGATCCTCACTCTTATATTGCTCATAAAGCAGCTTGCTCCACTGCTGAATTCACAGAATGGTTTGAGTTGGAAAAGACATTTCAAGGTCATTTAGTCCACCCACCCTGTGCTGAGCAGGGACATCTACAACTAGAGCAGGTTGCACAGAGCCCCATCCAATCTCCCCTGCAATGGTTCCAGGGATGGGGCAGCGACCACCTCTCTGGGCAACCTGGGCCAGGGTCTAACAACCCTCAGGGTCAAAAATTTCCTCCTTCTTTCCAGTGTAAATCTCCCTCTTTTAGTTTAAAGCCATCACCCCTTATCCTGTCACAACAGGCCCTGCTAAAATGTCTGTCTCCATCTTTCTTACAGACCCCATTAACTACTGAAAAGCCACAATAAAAAAGGTCTCCCCGCAGCCTTCTCTTCTCCAGGCTGAACAACTCCAACTCCCTCAGCCTGGCCTCCCAGCACAGAGGTTTCCATTCCTTGGATCATTTCTACGGCCTCCTCTGGCCCCACTCCAACAGGTTCCTGTCTCTTGTCTGCTGAGGACTCCAGAGCTGGACCCAGCATTGCAGGGAGGAGGTCCCACCAGAGCAGAGCAGCAGAATCACCTCCCTCCCCAGGAGCACACGGCTGCAGGCAGCTCCCACTCCGCTCTGCGCTCTTTTCTCCCTGCAAGAGGCTTTGCTGAGAGCAGGCTGAGCTTTCATATAGGAAAGCTTTGCTGTGTGCTTCCCAACTTGAAATTTCCTCCTATTTCCTTTTCCTAACAACTAAAGTGGCCCTTGAGCCTCTTATTTCCTCCTTTTTTTTTTTTTTTAAGGTCATGCTATCCAATCTTTAATTCCTCTCTACTAGAAAGTTCAAGCTTGGCCAAAGATTTCTGGCTCTTTGTCAGGAAACCAGAAAGTTTCCCATCCGTGGGTCCCTCCACATTGGCACTTGCTTCCTCGATACGCTGGAACCTTTTCTGTTTCTCTCTGTGTACCATTTTGGGCTGCTCAACCTCCTCCTCCGCTGCATTTTTTTTCTCCCCAGTTGGCTGGACTCGATCCCTACTGCTCCACCAGCCCTCGGGGTGGTTGGCTCCCCTCCTGCCTCGCTCCAGCTGCTCAGCTCTTTCCTTGGACACTTTCCCCGACACCTTTTCATTCAAGCTTCCAGGTCCAATGCCAAATAACGTCGGCCAACTTTTGCCGTCTCTTTTGCCACCCTCCAGCACCACCCAGAAGTTCCTGAGTTTTCACAGTTCTATAACCAAGTAATTCTTCTCCATTTGAGGAGGAACCACAAAAACCTCTGCCAAGTCCCACCCTACCTCCCAGGAAACGTTATCCCACTATCAACCTCCCTTGGTGATGCTCCTGGATATGAAGAATTTGGCTCACCCAGAGCAGTTATTTCCTTGCATAGTGAGTTATACAGCGCGCAGCTGCACGACAACTTATCTCAGTGCCATCGAAGGATGAGATCCACGCTCAGCTACTTGCCTCTATAAAAGGCAAGAACTGGGCAAGTCTTAAGGGCAGAGGAGTCTCAAGTGCAACCTGTTTCAGTAGAAGCACATTAAAAGTGTGGGTAACTACAAATGTAGTTGCTCCAAGAGGTCTCATCTTTGAGCAGATCTGTGCACAGAACGGAGGGGGTCTCTCTGGGCAAACACAGGCGTTTAAAATCAAGGGTTTGTGCCAGTGTTGAAATGTTTTTCTAAAGAAATTACAGTCTGAAAAACATAAAGATGCTATCCAGTAGGAATAGCAAAATAAAAAAAATATTGATGTTCTCCATCAAATCAACATTTTAAGGATTTATATTAGTAGCTGTGAAATAAAATGCTTTTACTTAGATTTTTAACACCAACCCTCATTTTTCTTTTTGTCAGCCAAGCATTTCGCTCAGGGAAATGTAGATGTCAATACGAACACACTTTTCTAGGGGAATAAACCTTAACCAAATTCTAACTATCTGTGTTCCACACCTTCAAATATCAGGAGTGAAAATGTTTTACATAAAACTTCCTCTTCCAGCAAGCTGCCCAAACTACTTACAGATCTACCACAGGGATGATCAGATCTCCTTTGGTCTCACTGCTACGAAAAAACCCAGAATTAATAGGAAAAAAAATAAAATGAAAGGAAAAACCATTCATTAAAATTACATCGGTCTCATTGTAGGTGATGACGGTACTCGTGGGGAGTTCAGCTTCCACAGCATTTTCAGTGAGTCCACCCTGGGGGTCTACTCCCTCGTTGTAGTTGACATCTTCATAGGGCAGAGGGGTGAAGTACTCTTCATTGATGGTTTCATAGTTGTACTCATCCACGAGAGGATCATCCACCGTAGCATCTTCTTTAGGCTGCTTGTCGGGGTTCCCTTCATCAGGTGCTGCTGTGGGGGCAGGATAGTCCTATTGCAGGAATAAAATGTCAGAATTAGAGAAATAAAGAGGAAATTGTGCATACTCCTCCACCTCCCCCTCTATAAAGGTGCCATTTATCAACGTCGTTGTTGCCAGAACCCCACATCAGTACCTGCTTGGTTTCAGGTCTCTCTCCAGCAGCCACTTCAGGAGTGCCAGGTTTGGTGGTGGGAGGTTCTGGCTTTACAGCTTCATCAACATCTTCATAGTAGGGGTACTCATAGTAGTAGGTGTCACCTTCTCCCTCCCCATCGGTGTACTGCAAAGACAAGATGAAAAGCAGAAAATAGGCTGCAATGTCCAATCACGTTCCTACCAACACTTTTAGGGATTATTTCAAGTCAATGAGGCCCCACTACGATGCAGACCCACACAGTGAAATCTTTCTCTTCCTCTTGTTCATCAAATTCCGTGAAACCTTCACCAAGAGCCTGGCTTTGGGCTGCTTAGGCAAGAACTGGTTTGAAAAGGTTCCCAAACATCTCTTAGTTCTGTGGCACGTTCTCCTTTATCAGAGGGGATGGACCTACCTTGCAGCAACTCAGTCACCCACGACAGCACAATAAAAAAAGAAAAAAAACATTCCTTTTTTTAAACCTCAGATTCATGAGAGCTCCCCAGGTCACACATCTGATATACTCAGAGAGGAGAAGAAAACATTTGGATCCTGCAGCCTCTCTGAGAAGTGGAGATGCTTTTTCACTCATCTGACTGTACTAATAGCATCCGTGTGACTTCCCATCCACCCGCAGCCCGCAGGCAGAAGGGCTTGGAAAACAAGATATTTTCAGTGGTTTCCACAAGGCGTCAGTCATTCTTCAAAATGAGATACAAACAAAACATTTGGTTACAGCCGGGCATGGCAAATTTCTTCGCCAGCCCATCGCTCTCACTGGCAGCCGACGCCAGCGTGTGGAAGAGTTATTCTTACAGGGAGCAACACAGCCCTAAGACAAGTCAGCCCTTGTTGAACTGCTGGCTCCAAAAGAACAGTTTTATTTTCCTACTACCACATATTTTGACTGTACCAAAGTCTATTTTATTTTACTTATTTATTGTTTCTCCAGAAGTGCTGGCGGAGCGGTTACAGCACTTCCCGGGGCTGGGCGGCCGTGCTCCGCTTCCCACAGCCCTGTCAGGCTCAGGCTTTTAGTTTAACCCCAAAATTAAGCCAGAGGGGGCTGATGGCATTACAGCTTTGCGAGGATTCGACAGGAACCTGCAGATCCAAGACCTGGAAAGTAACAGAGTGCACAGATCGACAAGACCAAGAGAGCAGCCAAGATGCTGAGAAGTGGCTGAGGATGCCAGACACGTTAATCGCTGTGAGCTGAGCCTGAGACCTCTTTAAAACGTGTAAAATCCTGGTGATGCTCTTCTCAATACCATCCACATCCAGACATACTTCATTGAGCAGCAGAAATAAAAAGGTATCCTGCATCACTCCTTTTCCTTAAAGCAAAGATCTGAGGCTAACTAACTCGTAGAAAAAGAATATTGACCCCAGCAGCTTATACAGATGAGGTGGGAGCATTTCTTCCAAAATGAAATTCAAATGTCAAATAAATAGGGGAAAAATATTCCCCTCTCCTTTAACACCTGCTGTTTCAAAGAATATTGGAAAAGAACTGCTTAATCTTTTTACAAGTTCAACAGTAAAATTCGAAATTTAGAGCCAGGTGCCTGTTTTGGTCAGGATTTGCCCTGCCAGAGTAGGTCAGTATTTCACACTCAGCTCAGGTTGTCCCTTCTGCAAGTTTTGGAGCTCCAAGCAAATATTCATTTCAGTCTCTGGAAATGGGAGGAGTGCAGAAAGGAAGGGAAACTCCCGAGGGCAAGAGCCAAGTCCAGAACCTGCAAATCCTACAAACAAGCTCCGTCTTGGCCCTTAGAGCTGAGTCGCAGGGAAGCTGAACAAGAGGAAGCAGCTGAGTGCATTTGCAATCGCAATACGAAGCTGGATGTTGCTGCTGCCCCAAAAGCATCCCCAAACCCTGAAAGACACTTACATATTCATCCTGGTTGGGGTCCTGGGACTGGGGGGAGTCAGGGATGGCGGTGTCGCAGTCAGGGCTGTAGTGTTCACAGTAATCTTGGGCTGCTCGGGGGTCTGCCACGATCAGGAGCTGCTGGATGTCACCCTGCAGGGAAAGAAAGACAAGATGTGAGGGAGATGGACGGTGAATGAGAGACCACGAACCACAAGACTGCAGTCAAGGAGATAAACGTCACTAAGAAATGAAAAGCTAAACACTTGGCAGGGCCACCTTCCTGACACGGGCAGGTTGCCTGAGATGAGCCAGGTGAAACCCTTTGGTGTCCAGGGACCGGTCAAGCAGCTGCTTATCTCAGGCTGCTGAGGTGTGCAGTCATCATGCTTCACACCTGGTCCCAAATGCACCTTCCCAAAAATAACTACATCTGCAAAGAGGTCAGCCCCCAAGCTTACAACACAACAGCACTGATGGCCCTGGGCAAGGTGAGTCCAGTAAAAATAGAGAAAAGGGCTCTACACACCCCAAGACAGCACTGTCTTGGGGACAATAAAAATCTCCTTTCCTGCCTGGTCCTCCGCAGGGCTCTGGAGTTGCCCTGCCCAGTAAAAATGTTGTTTATTGGCCTCAAAACTTCTCTGCTTCTCCCATCCCACCAGTTGGTCTCATAAAAGCCATCACCCGCCCCGGCTACATTTTGCCTCATCTCAGTTTTTCCACCCACACCACGGAGGCAGACTTAGAAAGAGATTGGAAATGCATCTGATAACCAGAATATGAGAAAAGAGGGAGAGAGTTTGCAGTGGTTTATTGAAATCCAGATATAGAGCTGGTTCATTAGGCACCAGGGCTGCTGAACAGGCCACTCATAATATAGTGAATGAAGCCACAGCCCAAGGGTCAGAGCAGAAATTGCTCTTTAGTTTCCTGAAGAACCACCCCAGTGCTTACACAGCAGACAGTTACATAACACAAGACTTTACTACTTGAATTATTGAAGCTGATAGTTTAATTAGGGGAAAAAAAAAAAAAAAAGTCTTGTTTAATAATAGAAAAATATGGCTAAAGCATCAGGGGAAAAAGTAGTATTACAGCAAAACTGGAAAGATGACTTGGGCACGTAATAGGAACCAGAAGCTCTGAACAGAGCCTGGCCAGCCTGGTGAACAGCAATGTGGAAAACCAAAGAGTATTTTTGAAATGTTGGGTCAAATTTGCCTTTATGCACACAAACTGCACGTGGTCCAGCCATGGGGAGCTGAGCCTCCCATGAACAGGTACCATCAGCTTCCCCCCCCAAAAAAAAAAAAAAAAAAAAGCGCTGTTTACATTTCTGGCAGAGATCCAGGAGGAAAGAAGGTGGAAGGATCACATGGACCTGGCCACATTCTGCCCAGCTCTGAAGGGCAGAGGCAGTTTACAGCTGCCTGGGGTTTCCCTCCCCAATTTCCAGGTTATTACATCCATCCCTGCAGCACCTCACAGTAATGTCTGGGCATCTCTCAGATGTTACACAACCCAGCCTAAAACTGAGCACCGGTTTAAGCTTATTAGTCACTGTTTCCCATGAATAACCTTTATGAAATTAACAGAAAAGTCTGCAAAGTGGTTTTCACTTTTCTATTTTAAGAAAGAGTCTTTCCTTCCTTTTTTTTTTTTTTAAATAAATCCATAGAGCAGCTCTGTCGTTATTATTCTGTCTTTTTCTTTTTCAACACAATCACCAAAAATGGGGCTGCAATATTGGGAAAAGAGAAAATGCCGAGTGTTTGTCTTGTAGAGTATTTCTCATTTCCAGCCAGCTCTGGTCGCCACCTGACGATGTGACCTGCATGGCAAACTTGTCCTCTAGGTCACACCGTGGCCATTGCCCAGCCCTGAGAAGAGCCTTGAAGGAGCTGCAGGGTGTTATGGGGTTACTCACAACATATATTGTCATCCTTGTCTTCAAACGCAGTTCATAGACTGTCCCTTTGGAGCTCCCTCCAGTGGAGGATGCCAAATTTACTTAAAGATGATGATGTGAAGACCTTTCCAGCTGCTATTTCTGCACACGAGACCTCAGCCACCCCTGCCCCTCACCGACACCAGAGTTAAGCCACTTCTGCCCTTCTCTCACTTAGGTGGTTAAAGCTCCCCAGTTTCCACAGGGTTACGAAGAGTGTCCAATACTATTGGGATAAGCTGAAATAAAACAGTCACAAAAGCAGACTTGGTACTTGTCTCCAAGAGGCAGGGAAGGAAAGGCTGAAAGCTTTTTCTTCCTGATAAGGCTGGATTTACACCTCAAGAAGAGCTGATAGTCTGTATCCTATAAGTGACCAGGACTATAACTGTGCTTCCTTGAGGAACAGATAAAGCAAGGAGAGGCATGTTGGCTAAACAGAGTGCAAAAGGTTAAGCAGAAGAGAATCTGCTAAAGCTGAGTTTGCTTTTAGTCTCAGCTGATGGCAGCTCCTGAGCTATGTAAGGGGAGAAGCCCTGGCTCAATCTCACCCTGCTTCCCTGCAGCGCAACAGAAGCTGAGCATCCTCTGGGTCTGACGGCTCAAGGCACTGGCAGCACCTTGGAGCACAGGGAAAAGCATCACCTGCAAGTCCCAGAAGCCGCAGGCTCAAGTCTTGGGGCCACAGCAGAAACCCCAACCTCACTCAACACACCAAAGGACAGCACTGGCCTGGTGGTTGCTGCTGAACAAGCAGAGGAGGATGAACATGGGGAGTAGTTCTGGGTTGAGAACTAGAGAAAATCAGTGCGCAACCGAATAAATTTGGTACGTGAAGGGTGCCAGGAAAAAGCATGAGCCCCATCAGACAGGTCCTTCAGAGCTCACCACACTTCACGAGCATCATTCACCATGTCTACTATTTTCCCATTTCCTTTTCAAACCAAATCAATCACCCTGCCCAGCAAAGTTCATCCTTTCCTTGTTGTTCCAGCAGCAGCGAGCAAGCAAAATCAGAAGGAAAACCAACATCCCTAATCTGGGAGGAATGAGAACCCCGGGGAGCATCGGAGCTCAAGTGCACTGACATGGGTTGAGCAGCTCAGTGGTGGGGGAAGAAGGAGAGCTCACAGGGTTGCTAGACCATTCATCTTTGTTTCCTTAACAGCAAGTGCACGGCCCTGGTGGATACCCCGTAAAAAGCAGACAGGAGTAAAACCTTGTTAGCAAGATTCTCAGTCAACTGACCTCATCCCTCAGCGCAAAACAATAAAATGGGCTAATTTAGCCTGTAATAAAAAGCCCCACTATCTGAACTTCACAAAAGATGCACAAAGCTCTGCTGTCAAGAGCCCCATTTCTTTGATTTAAAAAGCCGACTTTAAATAGAGCGAGCCGCGCTGGGAGGTTCGTGAGCCTTTTGTGTCCTCTCAAGTGTGTTGCCGCTAATAAATTTCACCAAGAGATAGCTGCCCCCAGCCCCGGCGCGGGCTGACAAAGGCGGCAGCCAGCTCTGCTCCCTTTTCTCACTCAAATGTCTATTTGTTTCACTGTTATGGTTACACAAAACACCCAAAGCCCCTTCTCCCTTCTATGTCAGCATCTGCTTTTCTCAGCAAGAACAGCGATAACGAAGATACCATTAATTTCCACACACACACTGCCCCCCCCACCCCAATTCCACACACAGATTTTCCATGGAGCCTCAGTAAGAGAGAACTTGCAAGTGCACCAAGAGAGTGGTCTGAAGACTTTACCAGCCAAGTTGTGTAGGTTGTAATTTTCAAGTAAAGAGGTATCTAAGTCAAGGAGGAAGGCGGTAACACTCTGGTATTGCTTCGAAGGAGAGGTCACCAGCACAGTGCCCTCCAGCCCCAGCCACTCATGCAGATGGTGGGTAAAGTCCTCTTTTGGCACGTGAACATGTTGGGCACATCTGGGCACACAGGGCTCAAGAAAGGGCTGCAGTAACCAGGGTGGTACTTGGCACGCAGAGGCGAGGCACAGTTGCACTTTCGTGGTTTGACAAAAAACGTGAAGCACAGAAGAAAACACAAAGGTCATTTTTCGCCTGAAAATAACCAGTGTTTCACCCATCAAAAGAGCTAAAAGTTTTAAAAAAAGAATAAATCACATTTCGAGCTTGCATCCTAGAGCTTCCCGCGAAGAGGAAAAGGCAGGACAGCGCATTTATGAAAACGATTGTGAATTGCCAGGCTTTTATTTGCTCCACCAGATGTAAGTGCTAACTGTCAGGACCAGTAAGAATCTGTCTGACATTTATGGTAAAGCCATTTATGCCTGATGACTCATTTGCTTTATGGATTAAGTTCCATCAAACCAGCTTAATTCAACTCCCCAGCCAGCTCCCAGACAAGACTGGAAAAGCTCTTCTGGAGCATTTTTTAACACTTATTCTATATGTGTGCAAAAAAATGTCACATCACTTCCAATGACATCAACTTCAGTAACTTGGAGAAATCACTGTGGTTCAACAAAACAAACAACTGGCAAGGATCATCGGAGTGACTTCATCTGGCGTTGGCAGCAGCTCCATAAATATTGGGATTCTTCGGGGCTTTCGCTGCAACGCACCGATAACTAACTGGACTGTCGTTTTAGCGCGTTACCCCAGAAGTCTTAGAAACTCTTAGCATCCACAAGAATAAATACTGCTTGATGTGCCTTTTTGGTTTCTTTCAAATGCCTACATTTAAATTGGATAACCACAGGTTCAGGATATACAATTGTGACAGAAAAAAAAAAAAAAATCTTTAAAATTATCGGAAGCAATTGGGATGTCGATGAGTTTTATTGTGACAAACTCACTGATTTTCTAAATGCAAACCCAGCTGGGTGGCTGGAAGTGGCCGAGGTTCACAGCCATTCTATGATCAAGTGAAAGCTTAGAGATGTCAGCCACCAGTGAGCTTTCAAAAAACTTAATTCCTGTCTTGGAGACAGCCTGCCAGCCCTCAGATGTTCCGCTTGATAAAATCTCTCATCGGCACTTGCCCACAGACAGAAGCTCTCTGCTAAGGACACAGTGGTTGCCCTGCTTGGCTCCTCATCTGCACAGGTTGTAATTAGAGTGGATCAGAGAAGTCAGTGAAGAAGAGAAGGAAGAGGTGACCCAGTGCTCACCGTAACCCTGGTTCTGCCAGGGTAGTAAGAGCTCAGCTCAGAGGTACGATAACCGCACAGAGCATCGGTGCGGCCTTTGTTGTACCAGCAGCATCCCAGAGGCTCTCATTCAAACACAGCTGCTCCAGGAAAGAAGCCAAACTGCACCAATGGGGTCGGATGAAGCCTCATCACCCCCACCAGCCCCTGTACTTGTGTCCTGAATCCCTCTTACTGGCCAGCCAGACAGGAGTGAGCTCACCAGACAGAACAACTGGTATCTAGAGGGCATCCTTTGGGATTCCAAAAATTTTACATTACAAAATGGGAAAGCAATAGTGAAGGTCCAGCTCAAAATTAAAAAAAAAAAAGAGCTTGATTTGCACACAGTCATGAGTCAGCTACAAATACTTGGTGGTTTGGATAAATCCAACCCGGATGTTTGCTTCCCCATCTGTGCAGAGGGGCTGCAGGAACCGACGGAGCTGCGAGACCTCTGCTATTTCCCCTCTCAGGCTCCAGTTACCACAAGAATGGCTCCCTCTGGCTTTTGGCACTCAGATAGGAGCTTCTTCCGAGCCCTCTTTAGAAAAAAAATACACAACAAACAGGTTTAATTAAGCAGAAAAGGGATAAAAGTTTCAGTAGAAGCAAATATGGCTTCAAGGTAAAACCTCTCTTAAGGGTCGGTAAGAGTTTCCCTTTCTCTCTGCAGCTCCATCTGGGAGAGCAGGCACCCTGAGGAGCCCTGCTCTCACGCCACGTCAGCCTAGTCCTGCGTCCCCACCCCAGAGCTAAGCCCTTAGCATTTCCGATATTAAACTCCCAGAACACAAGCTACAGCAATTACTCGGACAACCCACACACCTCTTTCCCTGACCACAGCAACGAGAAGAAAATAAGCCCTTTGGCTCAAAGGTAATTAACCTCCCCAGTAATTGTCAACCTTTATATTTTTTAATTCCAGGGAGGAGCCCAATTTCCTATCACAGGAGGATCCACTAACTCGCTGGTAGCCCTGGCCACTGGCTCTGAAGGAGCAGGGCAGGGAAGCACGGTCCCCTCTACGCCTCCTCCCTGAACCCTGTTACCCTCCGCTCCAAGCTGCCCTCAACACCCAGCCCTGCTCCGATGGATGGAAACACGGTTGGGTGACGCCACGTCACGCTTCACCCATCCATAAATTGCCTGATCCTCAGGTCAGTCGCTCCACGGCTGTTAGAAAAGCAGCTTTCTGGAGCAGGGAGCTGTATTTCATCCGTGCTCGCAGAGAGCCCAGCATGCTGTGGGTCTGTCAGGGTAATATCGCAATAGAAATTATAAGCAGTTTAGCAAGGACTCTTTACTGGAAGGGAAGGACAAGCCATTCTCTACGAGGAGAACAAAAGCCAGATGGCTTTGCTAAATCTGGAAAGCTCTCCCAAAGAAGCTGTCGCTCTGCCAATACCCAAATACCAGTCAAGGACTCGAGTCATTAGCAGAGTAGCAGACACGAATACAAGGGCCTCTTCCAGGCGGCTACTTCCTCCTGCAGCCCCAGCTCTGATAACCACGCAGTGTAAATAACACCCTACCCTAACATAAACACCCACCCCCCAGGCAGTGACCACAGCCACCAGCATAACACCGAGCACCCCTGGTGCAACACGGAGCACCCTCTGCGCTTGCCGGAGCAAACGAGAAGCCAGAGTTTATGCCAAAGTCCTTTAAGTGCCAAGGCAGAGCTCATGCCCAAAGACAAAACACAGAGCATTCAGCAGCAGTAGGGATAATTTACAAGACAGCTCTTTACAGGTGATGGACAGACCCATCCACCATCCCAGTTTCCTATCCTCAACTGGTGAAAAATTTTCATGCCTTTCCACGTGGTTGAGTTTGTCAAAGCCATTAATCATTGCTGACTTCTTCCTGTCACTTCCCCTGGAATCCTCACCAAATCCCAACAGCCCAGAGCCCCTTTGCTCTCTCCAGTCCCATGTAACATCTCTACAGTCACCCTTTCTTCAGCCTTCTGCTACCCTAGTCCACTTAACCATCACGTCCTGCCCTAAGAGCTTCTGATACAGGGTCTGACAATGCCCTGAACAGAAAAGGGACAAGATGAAAAAACCTGACCAGCTCAAACGAACATTTAATGATGGGGCAAGAGCCCAAGCCGAGCTCCAGACTCACCACACAGACTGCATGGTCCCATTCTCCCTGCACCAGCTCCCAATCCCTCCACTGCCAACACCAATTCATCCCCAGACAATTCACCTAATTGAAACCTCCATCCTTTCAGAAGTGACATCTAATCACCAAAGATCCCAAAAAGCTCTAGGGCTGCTTTCTGCTCTCAGGCAACTGTACTCCCCCTTATTCAACCTTGACCCCAACTGACAGAAGGGGCTGCAGCATCGTGTACACATCGTACAGTCTGTTGCCCTGGACCTCCCACCAAGAGCCACAAATGAGCATCGCTTCCAGTGAGCGACGTGTCTTTCTGAGCTAAAAGCTGAAGGCCAGACCTTGAAGGACAGTTTCTGCTTGAAAATTTACCAAATGGGTGGAAACACCCAGATCAGGCAAATTAGCAACTCAGCATTTAATTAAGACCCAGGAACTTAGGGGATACGAGGCGGAGAGAAAAAATCAATCCTTAAGAAAGAGGCAGCTTGGAAAACAGGTGGCATTGGTAGAAGCGCAGAAAGCATCAAATCTACCAAGTATTTACTGCAATAGCGATGCATTTCTCCAGGGTTTTCATTTTGGAGCTGCAAAAGCCACCACGGAGCCAGCACAGCATCCCTGGGCAGGTCCACCCCACACAGCCCTCCTCCAGCCCTGGCACTGCTGTGGCAAGACCCACAGAGTTGGGCTGCATGAGAGGCACGGCTGCTGGTAGCAAGGGGGTTTTCCTCCAGTAAATGTGAAAAATTAAGGTATAAAAAAAAAAAAAATCCAGGAAAAAAAAAATCTGAAGGTAGACGTGGCTAACAGAGCAGAAACTGGACAATAGTTTAAACCTCTTCTCACAACACCGGCCGAGAGGCTCCCACGGGAGCATCCCGGGTCAGGCAGAGCAGAGGCAGCGTCCGTCCCACGCACGTACTGGGGGACCCGTCCAGCTTTCCCTTGACTCATGTCTGGTGCTGCAAAGCAGCAGACATCAGCTGCGTGCTCCACAGGCTGCCCTGAAAAGCGGACTTCGAGTACTTTTACTAACCGTTGCTGCTAATTGCACAAGGGAGAGGGACCCGCCCAGGGGAGAAATGACTCCTCGGGCTTCTGTTTATCCTCACGCCTCCGAGCGCGGCGCAGGCGGCCTTACATCAGCCGATGCAAACGCGGTGGCATCACCATCGCGCACCGGAATGGAGGAGTTGCAAGCTTTGATTTTCCCTTCCCATTCAAGCTCCCCGCTCCCCTGCGAACCCAGGTTCTTCTGAAAAGTGCCGCCATCCACGCGGCCGGCGCTCCGCCGTTGATCCGTCTGCATTCCTCTGCTTTGGAGCGAGTGAAAACACCGTAACTCTTTTGATGGGATGGAAGGTACGCCCAGGGCAAAGCGGCAGCCAAGCGGCAGGGACTGCAGGAAAGGAAAAGGCAGCCAAGATGCCTTTAAAAAATAAAGCAAGTACAAAAACCTGCTAAAAACACCCAAGGAGCCAGATATCCTTAAATCAACAACCGTCATGCTCAGACGCTCAGCTCCACCGGCTATTTTTATGTCTGTTCAACAAACCACAATTGATCTGCTAGGAGTTTTGGGTGTGAAACAATCAGTTCTAGACACGGAAAGTGGGATGTGACGGAACAGCTTCCCCTGCTCCGCGGCCCCAGCCTGGAAAGACAGACGGACAGGGAGAGGGGCTGCGTAGACTGGTGTGACAAAAGGCTGCTTTATATTCCCTCCTCCTCTAAGCCAAGCGCTGTGGTAACATCAGCAAAAATAATACGAGATGTTTCTGCAGCTATTTTGCAAAGAGGGGAAAAATAATAGCACACAGCTCAGGATTTTCAAGGTGAAAAAAAAAAGAAAAGGAAGAAAGAAAAGAAAGCCCTGACAGCCTCACTTTCCTCCACCCTAATAAAGAGAGGACATTACTCTCAAATTTCATTTTGCTGTTGTAAAATCAGGCTTTATATTTGCAAAATGAGCGTTTTTAAACATTCTTGTCTTAAATTGTGTGTTCTGGGCAGATGGTCCGAACCCCCCCAGCAGATTAGAAACATATGCGAAGAACACGGACTCTAAACCACACGTTTTTATTAAGCTGCATGACTTCTAGTTCAGATTTCATCACACTGAAGTAAATATTTTCTCTCCAAAGCAGCAGCTGTACATTAAGTTACCCATACGAGACGTTTCACATACGTACACACACACATACGTGTAAGGCAGGTGCTCATACATGGGTGTCCCACGCTTGCTGATAAGCTTTATAGACATCAGTGTGAGATCCACACGACTGAAGTCGATTTTGCAGTTTTTCTTTTAAGAACAACTGGTGTGCACGCCGAATTCAAAATAAAATCGAAGCTTCAAAAGTTCTAAAAGCTCAGAAATACCAAATTTAAGGTGGCATACTCTAAATCTATCGCTCTGCACAGACAAATTACCATGTAGTCTTCTAATTATTACCCAGGATGACGATACTTTTCCACAGCACTGCCACCTCAGGTGGTGCACGAGGACATTTTCCTCCACAGCACCCCTGCCCGCTCTCTGAGCTCCACTCTGCTTGCCCACGCGTTCGGCACATCCCCGCTGCGTATCTAAGCGTGGATATTTTTAAGGGTGATATCTATAGATGCAGTTGTTAAGCACTGGTGATTTAAACGAGCTCCTCCACCCACAGAGGAGGAAAGCATCCAGATTTAGGTATTTCTGAAAGGCTCTGACTTCCTAACGACTTCGTTTCCACCGCTGGCCCAGGGCACGTGCCCTGCTGAAGCCTGACGCATTCCTTGGGGCATTCCTGAAGCCAGGGCTTCATCTTTATCCCCAGCCTCTTCCTGCGAAAGCTGGGACGTGTCAAACGCAGCTCTCACCGGGTGTTTACAGAGCGTCTTGGGCAGCACCTCTGGAGCCAAGCACATGTTTCCCGCTGGAGCGCCGACCGCACGCCACGTCCACAGGGATGGACCCTGACCCGGCCGGCACAGCCTCAGGAGCCCACACCAGAGACACTGATCTTGCCATGAAGCAACCTGCAGCCGAGGGCAGGCTCCCCATCTCACCCAGCCCTTTGAGAGACACCAGTGCCCACCATCAGCCTTGAACTCCTCCTCTGAAAGGCTGACCCAGACCAGCTTGAAGCCATCTGACCATGTGTCATTTACTCTCCTCACCAGCCACCCAAGCCAAGCCCTAATCACCTTTGGGATGCTCGTTACCTGCAGCAGATACAAAGCCAAGCCACAACCTGCTCATGGTACCCACCAGTGCTCTGATTTCAGCCTCAGCAGAGCAAGAAGCCCACACCCTCAGATGGTGAACACCAGCTCCACAGGGACCTTAGGGCTGGAGGATGAAGAACTGTATCCATCTACAATGAGCAAACTGCTGTGGCTCTCCTGGCCAGATGGGGAACATCCTCAGCTGACACTCTTCTCTTGAGAAAGCACTTACGGGTCTCCTGCAGTAACATCTTCCCCAGGAACAGAAAATGGGACAGCAGCTGGAGTCCCTTGGCTCACTGGGATGAGTTACCAAAGGCCCCAGAAGTTCTCATAGCTGTGGGATGGAAACCTTGCAATGTGATCTATCTAGACCATGCTACTAAACAGGCTTGACTGGAAGAAATAACTCCTTTGCTGGCTTATTTTTGAGTTGCTGGCTGGGCAAAGGTGTTCCTTCTATTTCTGGAGAAGAGTGAGGAAAGGAAAAAAAGGTAAAAAAACCTGACTGCAGAGAACCCTTCCAAAGTGACTCAGTTTTCTTTGGCTGCTCCAAAACTCCCATGAACATGGTAAATAGTCTGACTCCCTTTTCCCCTCTCCAGTTTTGACTGAAAAATAGGAAGCACAATTCTGAGAAGAGCTGGAATGAGAGAAAAGCAGGTTTCAGCTCTGCATGCAGAGGCCAGCTTGGCAGAAGGACTTGGCACACTCGCACCATCTCCTAGGGAATGTGTGAGATGTTAAGGTCAGATGTGGTGTAGGTCCTTAGCAGACCTGATCTGTGCATGCTCCTTGTGTGGGATCTTAAATGTTGCCTTCATTCAACCAGCTCTCGCATTTTTGCCAGCGCGAGGAGTCAGAGCAGAACGGGGTCTCTCCCTACTAGGATCCTACCTAGAGGAAATATTTGGAGTAGAGCTGCTGTACACGTAGCAGGCGTGCTAGAGGGAAACACCTTCACCAAAGAAACCACCCAGCCTCCTGGCCACCTCTGCTATTCCAACTGCAACTGAACATTCATCTCTCTCGTGTATACCAGAAACCACATTGAAAGTTGCTTAATTTTAAGGTTTAAGCTAACACATAAGGAAGCATTTTTCTCTAATGAATTCATTAGGACCAAAATGCAATTTTCTTGGCTGGCTTCCCCTCAGAGCAAGCCATGTGTGATCTCTTTGTGCAGCCACAGGTGTGTCCCTCTATCTCGAGAATCCTTGAATCCGATGGCTGATTTCAATCACTTTTGACAGAGGTAAAAGGCTCAAATTAAATTAAACTCCTATAAATGTCATGGAAACAGGCAGCTGGTAAAAGGCAGGCATTGTACAAGTTCATTGTCTGAGAGGGACTTTGCAGCGAGTTCACATCTGGCCAGATACAGGCATGAGCAACAAGAACACATTTCTTTGATGTTCCTACCATATGAAAAGTTTGAGCAACCATGAGACAAATTAGAAGGATTCTAGACCTGAGTAATCGCAGGGCATCTCTGAGATTCCCAATTGCCACAGTAACTGGAAAAAGATGAACTCAAGGACCACAAAATAAGCGGTTCTTGCATTTCTGCCTATACATGGAAAACACCCTCTCCTCCTCAATTTTCTAGACCCAAGAAGAATGGAGGAGAAAACTAAGCACACGTCCAGGTCTCAACTAGCCAGCTCCCCTGGCAGCTCTCAGAGGAACATCATGGGACAGGGTAGAACCCAAGGACTTGTTCCTACCTGTCATCAGATGTGGACAACGTTCAGGCTGTTGTTGCCACCCAGGCAACCTCAGATGAGCCTTTACTCAAAGAGAGTGGCTTATCCATCTGCACGGCAGACTTGTAATCGCTACTGGCTCTCCAGCAAAACACACCAGGATCAAACCCTTCAGAGTTCTTTTTTTCTACATGACCACAGCAGCTTGTCACTCTGTGATTTCTGCCTTCAAAGTCTTCATTTGGTAACTCGAAATCAGCATTTATGTCATAGTCCACACAAATTACAGCGTTGAGCCCTAAAAATAGAGGCCCCACAATCACCATGTGCTCTGTTGTTGCTGTCTTTACATCTAGCCCAGATATAACCTTCATAGCACAGTCACCATACGGCTGTTGGGTTTTTTGCCCCCTTCCAGATTATAAATTTTTAGGCAGGAATAGTCAAAGTCTATAGGATAGCTTTGAAAGGAACATTTTATAAGCTGCTCAAAAATTATCCTGCCGAGTTCACAGGTATTCTCTTTCATAGATGCACCCACGATCTGTTTACAATATTAATACCACCAGCCGAGAGTGACTTCATAGCAGTAGATGAATCAAAAAGCCAAAAGCTATCTATCAGAGATCTAGCCAGAATGTAAACATGGGTATCTTTTTCCCCCCCCCCTCCCTTTTCTTTAAGTTATTGTCTATTCCAATAGCCTCACAAAATAACGAGTGTGAATAACTCCCCAGCAGAATTTGTCCAAGCCATTCCTTCTTATTGTGTTCCAACAGGAGCTGATTTGGCTCAGGTCTACTCACACGGTGTGGTTTTGTTCCCTAATTGAAGCATCAAGTCAGATTACACTTCTGAACCCTTGCAAGCAGCAAATTAGACTATTAAAAAAAAACAAACCTCTTAATACTTGCTCAAAAACTTTTGCTTCCATGGATATGCTTAAGCAGGGCGGCGCAAGAGGCACTTGGCAACGGGCTTTTGCAACTGCAGCCTCCTCCTGATAGCCCAGGAAAGAAATTTTCATGCAAGGACAAAATAACAGGACAGTGTGACAAGGTGCTGCTCTCCCCGACAGCCATCACAAGTGCCCAGTGCGACAGTGGGGCTCAGATCCTGCCAACCAGCGACGCCAACTGCTGGGACAATCTGGGAGGTACCAGAACCAGTTTGGCTTCAGATCGCTGGTTGCAGTGAAAAAAAGAAAAAGCAGCATATTCCCCTGCTCTGTGTGCACACCCTGGCTGCTGCTCCCACGGCGCAGGGGAGGAGCAGGCAGCAGCTTGCACCCACACACCACCCTCCATCAGGGTGCTCGTCGCTTCGGTGGTGCCCCGAGGCCAGGGTGAGGGGCCAGTCAGGGATGGCATTGCTGGGACAAGAGCCCCATGGGCAGCATCCCACAAAAACTCACATTCAAGCCAGCTGGGAAACTACATTAACTGATAGCCCAGGCACTGTGGGAGGCATTTACATAAAGGGAGGATAGTGTTGGCCTGAGTGACCAGCCACTGGCCAGCATGGAAATTAGAAAAGACCCAACAAAACCCCCCAAAATCCCCACGAAAGCCCAGCCCAGGTCTCTGAGAAATGAATAGCGCAAAATGAATGGATGTCATTGTCTATCATGATCTGCCAGCCCTTTAACTAGCAGTTAATAAAGCTGAGGGGGAGAAAGAAAAGATGAAACAATAAGCAAGTTTGAAATAACCCCCTCATTTTGCGTCCAGTATATTCCAAATCACGCTGCCCGTCTGCGGCATATACTCAATATCCTGCACACCATAGAACAGGCTCCAAAAAGCTATTTTCTCCATTTTCCTCATCGTATTCATTAGGAAGCCCTGGAAGAAACCCAAGTCCCTATTTCCCCTTGTCCTCCACTGCTCTTTGAGCACCAGGTAGCCCAGGGCAGCCCAGCTCTCCCTGACCAGTGCCACCACTCTCCAGATCCCAGTTGTCTCCCCTCAAAGACCATCTCCACTGCAGCAGGGCCCAATGCTGATGGTTCAGGCAGCTCCACGGCCTGGCTGGGGTCGCCATCCACAGTCTGAGGGGCAGCTCTGGGCAGTGCCATCAGTTCTTACAGGAAATGAAGAAATCGCAGCGTTTTCCTTGGAGAGGGATGCAGCCCGGAGGGGAGCGTGCAGTCTGAGAACTCCACGTAAGCCCAAATTAGAGTCTGCAAGACTGCCAAAGGCTGCCCAACCTTCACAAACCTGACCACATACTCAAATTCCCTATTTTCTTTACCATTTCATTTAGAGCTGCGCTTCCCCCCATCCCACTTCATCTCCTGATGTCACCGAGGGCTGAGCGCACTGTTCCAAGTTTCCCCTCTCCCTCCAAATCAAACAATCCACTAACAACCGAGGTAAAGGGCCGGCTTTTTTCCTATAGAAGTTATTTTTCAATGACATATGTGTGAACCATAAGGGATAGTTTAAAAACAGATTCTCCCTCGTCACGAGCTGCGGCGCAGCGCGTGGCGGCGTTGCTCTTTTGTGTCTTCCCCCTCCGCGCCGAACGACGCCGGTTCCTGGCTCCGGTTTCACGTTGATTTATTTCTCTTTCATCTATGGAAAATTAGGAACCAGATCAGCTTCTGCCGGCGGCGCCGCCCACACGGAGCTGGATACGCCAGCGTATTGTAAGGGGGACTCTCTCCCAGTGGAAAATATGTAGTGAAGTGAAGCTCTTGGCTTCAGCTGCGCATTTGAAAACTCACCGTTGGAGCGGCGCTGAGCCAAAGTGGAGGCAGTTGCTCGGGTTTTGCTCAGCTCTGTGTAAACAGGGTCGCGGTGGCTGCCTGAGAGGTGTAGGGCCCAACGACCCAGAAAGATTTGGGTTCATTCCCACCCCTGCTTATGATGGAGGTGAGGGACACAAAGGGAAAAGAGGGGGTCTACGGAAGCTGGTGAACAGTCTTGAGGAGCAGCCAGGCTTGGGACAAAAAAGGAGGAGGCAGCAGGAAAGAAATCCAAGCTAAGGTCTCCGTTAAATATCCAGCCATAATCATCCATGATGGTGAAACACAGCAGAGAGCATTTCACAGCTCCTTCAGACAATTCACATCACCACTACAAGGGCAAGAAGAGCAACCAGGCCAGCTCCATGCCGCTGCTCTGGGAATTTTGCATCCTCTCCCCCTCCTCACTCCCTAAGCACTACCCAAACTCCAGTGTGAAACCCCAGACAAGCTCTCAGACAGCTCCAAAGCCCACGGCTCATTCTGGAAAGTCTCAGCCTCCTCTGATCTGAACTCACTTCCATCGCTGATGGGTGGCTCTACTTCCAGCAGCACATCACGGCATCCTGCTCCCATCCCACAACAACTGGAGTTCTTCTGAGTACTAAGGTACCTAAAAAGCTGCACATCCCTTGCTTTTTACTTTTTTTTTTTTCTTCATAGCTGAATTAATCTGGAAGCTGAGCTGACATTTTTTCAGCCCCACAGATGGGCTTTTCCATCCCCTGACTGCCACAACCCCAAGATCCACCCTGATGTTTTATCCTCAGCCCTCCGCACCGAGGTGGCTCAGGATCAAGGGGTTTGTGTACACAGAGGCTTTTAATCAGGACTTGGAATGTTCTCTACCCCAGGAGGTAAATACAGAATCCAGGTTTTATGGATTAAAGGGAATGGGGGAAAAATTGACCCGGCTGCCAAAATTATCTCAGGATAGAAGTGGGATTACACACTTAGCCGTGGGGATAGCTGCTGACACACTCAGAATTTAACTCACCACCAAGTTTCGGTTGGGAAAGAATTTTCCTGCATTCGGCCGGCAACAATCACCAAGGCACCGAGCACTGAGTAGGACACATCTGCTGGGACCACCCGAGAAGGAAACTTTGGTGGAGGTTCCTATTGCTATTTCCCACCATCGCTGCAAATTTGGGCAGTGCTGCTCAGAAAGAGAGCTGCAAATGGACAGCTGAGCACACATCGGCGTAACATCCCTCGTCTGTACACCTTTCCCCACGAAACTGGACCGTCTCCACCCACGCTCACCCACCTCTCAACCTCCACGCTCCACAGTATTTCTGCAATTATGTTTCTACGCTGCTAATTGTCCACGAAAGGTAATTCTTAAACTATTTTTCCCCACAAGAGAACCTCTGCGCAGTATCTCCCGTCTCAAACTCAGCCTTCAAAAAAAGTCTTGCCTTGAAACACAAAATCCCACATAGCTCCCACAGCAAAGCTCATTGGGCTCTACTCCAGCTCTTCATCCCAAGAAAGGGAGCTGGGTTTGCACGCCCTATGGCCTGAAGAACAGATGCAAAGTTCAGCCCAGAAATGTGGTTATCTGAACAAAACCCATTAAGACACAGGACTGGATGCAAGCGTGACCAGCAGTAGCTGAGCATCACCGCTCCGATTTCGGCGTTCTGAGCAGCAAGCTGGAAGAGGGTAAACATAATTTGTAGATCAATTTGCTTATGCAAGGCATCAAAGCCTTAGGAAAACCTTGCTATGTTTGCAGACATTCCAGAGCGGAGAACAGCGCACAAAAGTAATATTCACCACCAATTCTCTCATCTCCCCACACATTTCGCTTCAGTGGCCAAAGCACTGTTTGTTCAAGCAGACTTGACCTCCTGAACCACAGCCAGTATGTGGCTACGTGTGGAGAACAATGAGCCCACGGTTAGAGACTTTTTTCCGTGTTCTTGGAGGGAGCAGAAAACACACATACGCATAAATACGCATCCAATATTCTGCACAACTCATTAGGAATACCCTCTTCCAGCTCCCATCCCCTGGGTGATGTATTTATTGCGAACATATACATTCGATCCCGCTCGGCTCTGTCAAAAGTAGTACACCTGCACACTGGGGATGTCTGGAGTGGGCTCGGATTTTCCTTTGGGCTTTGGCAAGCAGCCCAGACTACCTCAGGAAAAAAAAAAAAAGTATATAAAAAGGCCTCACCATGTGTAAGAAACATGTGTTTCATTTGTTCGTACCTAAACGACAAGGGAACGGGTTGAAGACAAAGTCAGCTAAGAGGCTTCCAAGTTAGGACGGTCTTTTCTAAGCTGGGTTTACTCTGTCTTTGCTGCAATGAGAGGCTACGTGCATAAAAAACTTAGCTTAGAGAACTGACAGACTTCAAGCAGTGTCCTGCAAAGGCAGGATAACAGAAACCAACACCTAAATACCAAAGAAACAGCAGCATGACACCGCCAGCTCAACAAGGACACAAGCCCAAGAGCTCACTGCTTACCACCCTCTTCCTCAACACAACGGCTCTCCCATGCGTTTGGCTCAGACAAGCCTGTACTTCCTACAAGTTTGCTGCAACAATGTAAATTCATCAAGATTTTTGTCTAGAGAAGAGGATTTTTTTTTCCCCCCCCTATCCACAGGCTTCTGTTCCAGAAATTCACTTTTATGCAAATGAGTCTTATTTGGTGTGTCACCTCCTATATGGAACAAGATTTTCAAATTAGCAGGGAAGGAGAAACGTGCTGATTTGGGCCAGGGACACACAATCGCTCTCTGCTCTCCATAATCACTTTTCCATATTGTACGGTGATGCTGCCAATGAAGTTCAGCTGGAAACTTCTCCCCAATAGAGTGAGGATTTGGCTTTTCCCCCATGCTCAAGCTGAGGAAAACCACCTTTCCCAAACATGCCCATTTGTTCTCCTCTTCAGTGCCTTTCTAACACAGCCCAGGTCCTTTTGCAGTGCCTTTTCTGCTCCTGAAGCCCCGTCCTGCCGCCTGTTCCCTGCAGATATCCATGTCCACAACGCCACTGTAAACCTTGGCATGATGTCACCGGAGAGGAGCAGGTTCCCAGCATTACATCACCCTGTCTGGGCTCAGCAATGAGCCTTCTGCACCTCAGAGTTTCCATGGAAGAAACCAAGCCCCCTCCTTCTTCCTCCCACTATCCAAGGCGGGGGGAGGGGGGGAAGCAAACTACAAACGGAGCCATCAGCTAAAAGAGTAATGACTCCACACCTAACAGCATCCATCATGTGTAATGAGCCTGCCTGGGCTGCTGCCTGCCAGCATTTAACTACAAAACCCTGCCAGGGGAACGTCAGGAACAACCAGACCCAACTCTGCTCCCCAAACCTCACAATTCCCGCGGTGGATGGAAACTGTTTGAAGAATGAGCTTTGTCTTCCAGAGAACGCTCACTTTTCCTCCTTAGCCATTTTCAACCGATGACCCCACTTCTGCAGGAGGTACCCGCCCAGGCCAGAGAAAAAAGCAAAAGCACCATCACTCTGCCTTGTTTTTTTTTAATTACAGCACAATATTACTGATTGCAAAGATCCAGAGGAAGATTATCCGCATGGATTAATGCAAGTGTCTGAAATCAGGACACCCAACAGTCAGAGTCCATTTGACACAACAAATTATGGGAAATCAGAAGCAGCCCCCACCCATTGCCTTGAAGGTAACACTCAACAGCACCCAAGCAGACACAAAATCCATGTGGGATCTCCTGTAAGAATGGAGCTCGACTCGGGACAAACTGCAAGAAGCTGTAAGACCACGCAGCTTGCTAGGCTGATACTTAACTTGGCAATATTAAAAGATAAATGATGCACTGCCTAACTGCTGCACATCAATAAAAGCACTTTTACGGTCTGTTTGAACAATAAAACCACGTCTCCCTGCGCATTGTAAGCTCTCTGAGGCCTGAAGGCATTAGATACCAGCAAACTGTAGTCATTATCTCCGCATGCCAATGTACAGTTGTCTTTTACAGTTTATGAAATGGAATTTACCACTGACCAAAAAAACCCAAACCGACAAACCAACCCCAAAACAATCAAAGAAAGAAACCCCAAAAGTTAGAAACATTAACTCTACGTGTTTTGTAATCATGACTCGTAAAGCTACACCACGACAGGCAACCCTGACCCAGCCACCAAGCCTGAGTGCAGTCCAGATGGTTAAACTGCCAATTACCCAAACCTAAATGAAAAACAAGAGTTTCAGCAAAGTGTATGCAAACAATTAGTCTGATGTTTCCACCCAAACTCTCACTTTTCCTTGCTGGCACCCGGCAGTTAGAGGTCAGATGAAACAGTGTCAGTTCAGGATTGAGATGAAACCACCTAAAGCACAGACTTTTACAAGCTGCTTTGCAATTCTGATTCTGGATCCCATCCTGCCCCTCCCTTGGGTACAGAGATGCTGATAAAACCAGATGACGTCCCTGGGCACCCGTGTAAGACGATGCTGTGCGCGAGACTTTGCCAACTGGAGCCAAATATCACGTTTGGATTTTGATTAGACTGACTGCATCGCTTGGACTCTGGCACAAAAACCTCACCATTAATTGCAAACCCATCCAGAGGCATAATCTTCAATAATTGTAGACAGTTTCTAGGCAGTACTGCTCTTCTGGAAGAGCCTAGTTCTGTGATTTAATCCATATGTCTCAAGTGCACCATTTTACTGAAGAGGATGCCTTTGAATGAAAAAAAAAAAAATTTAAAAAAAGTGCAGAATGACGAGAAAACCAGCAACTAAATGGAGAATTATTAGGAGAGTGGGGAAAGCCACAGACATCTTCAATAAAAGAACCCTAATGCTGGCTCAGAACGTTTTATTTTCCATCATCTCACACCACGGTATATGCTGGTGGTGTAAAACATCCACTCTTTGCACTCCCTGAAAGGCTCTACAGCTAAAGAAGTGAAATCAGATTTGGCAGGGCCAGGAAAGCCGGCAGCCAGAACTGTAAATTAGCTGCTTTCAGCAGTCTGCCGAGGTAGGGGGAAAACACACGGGAGCAAGTATCGGTGGCGCATCTTCAGGTTAGTAAAAAGCCCTAATCAATTTTAAAAAAATGCTTTTTGAAGGTGAACAAAAACTTTCTAAGTGGGAGCTCTGCCCAGAACACGATGGGTTTGACACCGTGCTCACGAGAAGCCTCGCTGAGCTCAGTGGAGCCGTTACGAGGCTTCTGGTTTGAAGATACCGGGGACCTTGTTGCTTCTCCTGCAAACAAATAAATAAGTGTTCCCACATAGTCCCTGCCTTGCCACTGCTGTTTACATTTGCACAAGACCCTCCTGCAGACAGGAGCAGCAAAGGCAGCCATGCCCAGGCAAGCCTGGGTCTAGATGTGAATCAGACACAGATACGGACCTGAGGCTCCCAAGGTAGATTTGCCTCTGTGAGCAAAGAAAGTCTGCAAATTTTGTTGTTGCCCCCCAAACCCCACCACACTAGCAGCATAGATACACTCCTGCAGTAGCACATAGAGGTTTTTGACACATTAACAGCAGGTCTGTCTGCAAAAGGGGAGCCTTAAATCTCTCCATCCTCCAATGAAAACCCAACAAAAACCATAAGATGAGCTTATATGTCTAGAAACCTATTTTCATTTGTATACCTTTTGCTAAAGCAGAAGTTATTGATCCATTTTTATAAAGGTGCCCAGGAAGAACAACATACAGAAACCTGAAAAATAAAAGCACTTTCCAGAGCTGAAAATGCTACAGCCACGAGCATGGGAAGGGAGAGAGAAAACCCTGACGATAGTGAAATGAAATCTGGGATTATCAACCGCAGTGATAATTGGTTTTTAAGTGTAAACAAGGCAGAAGATGAAAAGAGAGTTGGCATTTCAACCCAAGAGCAATACAGCACCTGAAGGGCCCCAATGTCTCGGTTAAGAGCACTGAAGAGTCTATTCTGCTTTGTCTTCTTGGGCCTTGAAACATTCAACAGCCCTAAGAGCACCTCTGGCATCTCGCCCGGGCTCCCTGGCTCGCCCCAGCACAAATTGCTTTCCCTCCATTTCTGATGTCTTGATTTCACTAGTGGTCTTCAAAAACACAAAGGAGGAAAGAAAATAAAAAGCACCATCCTTTCAGCATCATCTAAACCCCAGCAACGCATCATATCTCACCCTAGGACAAGCTTTGGCGTAAGCTAATAGTAAAGACTTTGTCGGCCCTCCATGGTTTCGCTGTGTTGGCAGAACAGCGTCTGCAGGTGTCTGAGGCTCGCTCACTTTGCACCTTGTTTGGCAGGATCAGAGGAAACCTCTTGGTTTTACAGTACCAACTAGACCATTGAGACACAGTTATGGTACTCAGCTGGATAAAATAAGCTCCTCTTGTCTCCAGAGGAACCAACAGTAAAAGACATAAAACTTAAAAAAGTAATATACCCACGCACGGAGCTTTTCCACTTATGGGAAAACGTAATTTCATCTCCACCAATATCACACCCTACTGCAAGCCAGCGTTATTTCCAGGGGGTCAAAACACCAGTTACCTTGTGGGACAACCCTGCAAAATTTTAAACAGATGAACCACAAATAATTTACGTTGAATGTGCTTGCTTGTTACTAGGGTATCCTCAGAGTTTTACCAAAACCTACTCATGTTTTTTCAGGAATTTCAATGATGCCAATTCTAGCTCTGCCAGCCAGTTGTCGTAACGGACCTTTGTCAGCACAGCAGCCTCTTTCTGACACATCAGAAGACAAAATGGGATGTTCAGCAGAAATATAAAATAAATCACTATCAGGGACTTTGGAAAGATCTAAACAAGCGTCGTTTTCCTCATCAGCGCATCACTGTGAAGTGCTGGTCTACAGAGTGATGCTGAGTAGCAAAACAGGGCCGGGCCACACACTACTACAGAAACCAACCTTCTTCCTATGGGATTACATCAGATGCTTCAAAACACCATTGCAAAGGAGTTAAATTCACCTAATCCAGCCCAGAGACAATAGCATTTACCTGCCACAGACATTGTGCAGCACTTTCCACGCAGAAAGGTCCTTCAGCTGTAGGTTATGGGATTTCTCTGTTCACTGCTGTAACAGAGCCACTTCTGGGACTGAAATGCTGCACCAGTGACCTTACTAAGCCAGGATCTGAACTTTGTTTCAACCCACATCTGCTAAACCAGAGCGACTTCTTCAGTCCAGAGCCGGCTGAACTGCTTTTCCACCAGACCACCAGAGCAAACAGGTTGGAAAAGTCAGCGCACGGGGAGGTGCCGTCCGTGTGGTCCTGGGACATAGTGGCGAGATGGATTAACTGAGCTGCCTGCTGTTATGGCTAAACACTTGCAAGGTATTGGTTGGGGGTAGGAGAGAGACCATATTAGAGCCAGATTGCTCACCCTGATGGACGGAGCAAGCTGGAGACAGTTGCTGTCCCCTGAACCCAGTGACAATTTGTGCACAGAGCAGAAATTCCTCTGCGTGAGCATCTTCCAAGGACAATCTCAATTGAAAGCCCACAAAGCACCCAAGTAGCCCACAGTCAGTGTTTGATGGGTACAATATACGACAGAAGTGTTCGTACAACAGCCAAGTAAACTCTCCAGAGAGCAAAACATCGGTCTGACAAGTGCTCAACATCTCCGCTCCAACACCAACACACAGTCTACCAAGGATCAGCGCAAAGGGATCGACACCCTGCTGCCATCCGAGAGGGGCTCACACTTCCAGTTTCTTGTTACCCACACAGAATCTGACGGGATCCTGCACAAAAAGGTGACTCTCACAACAGATCACGGGAAGCTCCAGTTCAGAGAGGAGGCAGGAGCGAGGCCGTCACATCGTCGTGATGTTTTGGAAAGTCTCCCTGGGTTTCAGGCAGAAGACGCTTTGTTTTCTGGGAAAGGGGCTTTTCCAAACTTCATCCTCTCTCTGTTCCTTTGCCTAACCGTTAGACTCTGCTAGAACTTGGTTTCCAATGTGTGTTTTAAAAAAGCCTATCAAAAAGACGGTTGATCCCTCTAAAAAACAGATAAATTCACATGTTTTCTGACTTCCTTCCAGTGCTGCTGTAGCCGCAGGATCACTGCTCACTACAGCCTGTGAGCAGAGAGAAAGTGTTTATCCTGCACCCTGGGCTATTTCTTTTCTCTTTCCTTCTCTCCCTGCAAAAAGCCCTTTGCTGTCTCACAACAGCATCCTCTCAGTCACAGCTTGAAGCCGGCTGCCACTTCCCAACCCCGGCGTGAGAGCCTGTCCTGACATTTGTAAACTTCTGTTTTGAACAACAGCTCAGCACAAAACCTGACTTGTACAACCTAGGCTCCAGGCTTGGCCCCTTTTCAAACCTACCCAGCATTCCCCCAGCCGTACAGAGGGATCCACACAGCCTCCCAACTAATTGAATTTTAATGAGAGGAAGTCGTTTTTCCACTGGAAGAATGTTATGCTAGAGAAATATTTTGAAACTCCTGTAAACCTTTCCTAACAGGCTTTTTCTTGCCCATCTGGGCGCTCCATCGACAAAGACAGCAGAGCTGCTCAGCGGGCGACCCCCAGCCAGTCCTAGGAGATTAAATAATTACAACTTTCAAAACAAAACAAAAAAAAGTCTTTGGGGTTTTATTTGATTTCAGCCCTGACAAGGAGGATGTGAAATTCCCACTACCGTACAGCTCTCGCCAATTCATGCCGAGACACAGCCCGTCTGAACCCTCCCCCAGCCTTCCATCCCACTCATAGCTCACTGGGTTATTTTAATTTCCAGCAAAACCAGCAAACATTTAAGAGCCAGGCAACTCCGTGCGTGCACAAAATGCTGGGGATCACCTTGTTAGCTGAGGTTTGCAGAGCAGTTGCCTACAGGACAAGTGCAGCTTCACCTCATCGTTCTGCATCCAGTCCGGAACTTACCAGCTTTCCAGGAATACACAACTTCAACAGTTTACACCCCTTTCCCATTGTTCTGAGCCACGATTTTCCCTACGCAGTTTCTGCTTAGGCTTGCAGAAAGATGAAAGGAGGGACCAAAGGAAATTAAGTTGCTGAGATATGAAGGAAATTAGGTTATAGTCCATTGCCTCCCTGAAACCTATTCATTACATCCAATTTACAGCTGCTGGCATCTTGTTTGGGGTGGGTGGGTGTGGATAACACCAAACAGCCTTTGTCTGATGAGGATGAGAGAAGAAAAAAAGACAAATACCAGAACTGGAGAGTTGGTTTTATACACATGATGTATAATATCAGTACATGTTACCAGATAGAAGGAAAAATACTACTTGCTTGTCGTCCAATTCTCAGTAAGTGCCTGTAATGATCTTGTAGCTGCACCTTGTCCCCAGAACAGGCAACAGGCTCTAGCAGAGTGGAAGACTTGCTCTGTTTGACCTCACCTCCCAAGACCGAAGAGGTTTCACAAGCCCTCTGAGCTTGTATCCCATGGCAAATCCTTTTCGGCAAGGGAGCTGTGGCCAGCCCCATGAGAAGGGCCGACAGTAGAGCAGGCAGAGCATCACCACCCATAACTGTGTGTTCCCTTGCCTGGCAGAGGAACCAGCAGCCAGGAATCCAGGTAAAGCCACCTGGGAACATCTCAAGCTTATGGGGCAGTTATGGAAACTATATTACTTGGCAAAACGAAGTAGTCTAAAGTGCAGGTTTGTGATCCAGTTGGGATGTGATACTAAGTTCTTTAAGTGGATCTACTAGATCCCTGGGTCCAGCAGCTCCCCAGAAAAGCTCCCCACATCACACAACAAACACAGCATCCAGGGTGAATGTCCAACACTCGGAAAAGGCACTTCAGTGCCCATTAAACCCAGCTTTTACTTTCCATTTTAATTGTTAAACTTCCCAGGAAACGTCTATTAATTTAATGCAATTTAGAGATTCAGCTCTAACTCTGTAACTGGGATTTTGGCAGGAACGTTCAGTCCATGCATTCTTGCTCTGTTTACAGCAGCCCAGCTCCCAGATGTTGGTAATGTTAAACAGACTGGAACTTTCCTTCCGAGTGACAGCAAAATGTAGACGAGAGCTGGCTTCGCTACGGCTCTAGTTATGCACTGACAGACATTCCCTATCCCTTTGCTGGGCTGGGGAGGCCCACGAGACACAGCTCTTCCTCCCTATAAATGCAGTAAAAGTAAGGAGATAAGAGATCGATAGGTCTTAGTTTACACTCCGTTGCACTGGTGCTGATTTCAGGAAAGCAATTCTAGCTTGCAAGAAAGACCAGGGACAAGATTTTCACACACACAAAAGCCTCAGAGCAGCAGACCACAGAAGTTGAGATTGTTAGTGAAACGCAGATATTGAACTAGCTGCTGAACTCTGGGAAGAACTTCTACCATATGTACCTTGCCTATAAATAATCCTCTATCTCTTTGCTTAAAATCAGAGGAGCTCATGGGAACACTCCACCCATCACGATCTTGGTTGGTTTTTTTAAAAGCAGCCACAGCGTGGGAGGCGACAGGGCTGCCAAACAAGCTGTTGAGGAGAGTCTCCTTATGTCATGGTGCAAGAAACTAAGAATCAGTGGCCAACCCATGGGAAAAGAGCAAATCCCTATAGCCCCAGAGTGAGCGGTGACTTGCAAGGGAGCTGCTTTCTTCAGCCTTTATTTACTGCCCCTGCAACTTGATCTAAATCATAACGCAGGGATGAATGAAAACCTTGTGAGCCCTTCCCATGTTAAATATAACGAAAGCTGCACACCTACCAAATCCCCCAGCAAGGGCTGGCCTAGAACCCCACAAAGGACATGGAACCAGAGAACCAGAGTTCACTCTAACAGGTCCATCAGGCCCACTGTTGCCATTGGTGCTACAGAAAGCATTTATCTAGTTGAAATGAAATTTTTTTTAAAATTACATCCAAGAGTGTTTCATCCAAATTACATCCAAGATGCAAAAATCCACTACAAGTGTCAAAAGTGAGCTGTGAATATCTCGTCAACCAGAACCCATCTCAGCATCTCTATGGAACTTCTCCAGAGCTGTTTGTTGTCATGACTTACCTCAAAGACTTCCTCATCCAATATCCTTGTTCCAAAGACAATGATGCCATTGACGTCAATGATGGGATGGTCACTTCTGTCCAAGAACTTGGTTATCTTCTTTTTACAGTCCAAAATCAAGGTGACATTTTTCTTCTGCACACTGATAGCTACTCTGTGCCACCTAGAACAGTTCACAAGCGCATTAAACAGAGCCTTGGGCTTTCAAGAACAAGCTAACTATTGAAGAACAAGGAAGCTTTCATAAACTGATGCTCTGGAAACCCTCACACCAACCACCATCTGCAAACAGATGAAAATCATCCTTGGGCAGACCTTAAAGATTTCATTTGAAACAGAAAGGCTGTATTGACAGATGATGCCATTCACTTCTCAGCTCTCCAAAACAGACAGGAGCATGCCAGTTCTGGCTTCAATGAGAAAGAGAGGGAAAAAAAACAAACCTAAATTCCCTGGCTATCCCATTTTCCCACCCTCCTGCAAAAGACTCAGCGTGCATTTTGAAAACAAAGAAAAAAAAATAAATTAACCCCCTTTGCAGCACAAGTCAACAGCGTTCCTATCCCCATAAAATGTTGAACAATTTTTTCCTGACTGGTATGTGATTCACTTTTAATACCCACAGTATTCATTCGAAGGGCAACGGTCAAGAATGGGATGCTTGGCAGTAGTTAAAGGTTTGTAAATACATTTGGCTATACATGACTCCTATTTTACACAACGTTCAACATGCTGGTATCGATATAAACAACGTACTGGTTTTTCCTTCGTGCACAAAGTTTCACTTACTTGCCATCTGCCAGGTTAATGCCTCTAAAGAGAGGATAGTCTTCTGGGCCTGGCTTTCCTGTATGGTCTTCATACAGGAATACAGGAGATCTACCCATCTCCACACCAATTTGCTGGATCCCTTGCTCATTGTAAATTGAGATCAAGAAGGACTGACCTCCTTTCTTCGCTTTTACAGTGGTTAGAATGGAGAAGTCCTCTGGGAATGGGGAAGCTGGAGTGGAAAAGTAAAGAGGTTAGTCAGGTTTCCTTGAAAATTATTCCCCACAGAAACATCCCTGTTGTCTAATAACCCATGGGGAGATCTCAGGTTTCTCTCTCCAGGTGTGTGCACATCAGCAACTCTAAAAATTTGTATAGGGAAGCATCTTGGCTGCCAGGTGAAGATCTGTCTTTTCCCCAAAGCCTACTGCAATAAGAGGGTGGAATGAGCTGCAACCCAAAGTAGACTGCACCAGCAAAGCCAGTGTAGAAAAAAGTGTCCCTCCCCAAGGGCTACCTGCTCTCATGGCACATTAAAAACCCAAGCACAGAAATGAGCATCTCTCAGGATCATTCCTTCATGATCAGAAAGCCTTTTTCCAACCCGTGTTGCAATCTGTCCCAGAGTCAAAAAAGCCACTCCACATTTGAACTTGCAAGGAAAGGATGGCGAGGGGTCTGTTTTGGGATGAGATCACAGTGCTAGGGAAACAGATTAAAAAAAAAAAAAAATCTATTGGTTTAAATCTGCATTATTTCCACCTAACTCTTCCCTAGTGTGCTCTATAGCTTTTTAAGAGACAAGGCAAAAACTTTCTGTTTCATACATCATGAGGCTCCCAAATTAACTTAAGATGTCAGCAGGACAGAGGAAATGAAGCATCCCGTGCCAGTTAGGCACACACAGCATCGGAGGGTTTTAGTTAACAGAGTAGGGAAGTTGCATCAGGTTTTGTCTATTCCAGACGAGAACAGAGCATTCTGTGGCTTTGGCTTTCAGGGCTGGTGCAGACAAAAAGAAAAATATCATCTGAAAACAGAAATAAATCTGGCAATCAGTAGGGGATGCTAATTTGTCTGTGTATTAAAAAGTATCTAACAAATTTCCCAGCTTTTTCTCTACTGGGGGGAGCAATCCTCTCTGATCTCAGGTGATTCCTGGCTGTATTTTTGGAAGGTTTGAAGGATTAAAGCACGGAGCAGGTACAGTCAGTACAGAGGCAACGCTCTGCGCAGGGAAAAATTCAATATTTCAAGTTCCAGGTCAATATGGGCATCAACTCACACCCTGTGCAGGATACAACTCCATTCAGACTGGAAAGCTGAGCCCAAACTGAAAAGCCCGAATGCACCTCTAAAAACCACCAGAAGCATTAGTAGAGGAGCTTTCCTGATCCAGTAAGTATTGGAGATGGGACCTCTTGAAACAGGGGGGACCTACAGGGCATAACCTCCTCATGCAGTGCATTTCAGCAGCGTGAAGACTCGCAGGGCATCTCTCCTTTAAAGTCCGGGCTTTCCCAGACAAGGGATTGCATTGTACCGCTGGGTATCTGCCGGAGAAATCTTAAACCACGGCAGGGCAGAGTAAAGTGGGGCAGCCACGCCGTGGGCACCACGGTGTGTGTGGTGCTGGGACTGCCTACGTGTGTGGCAGCCGGCGGCACGCAGGGAAGGCAGCAGCACAACGGATCATTTCTAAGCTGCAGACACGTAGCCACGTAAACCACAAGAAAAACCCGTCCAGCCCCAGGCCCATAAACTTCAAATAGATTTCTTTTACCCCTTTAGGCTGTTCTTAGATGGTATTCCAGGGCTGCATAAGGGATTTGAACCCAGGGAGAGGACCAGGAACATAGGAGTGGGGAATTCTTCCAACCACAGCCAAGCTAAGCAAGTTCAAGTGCAAAGAGGCCACAAGCTCACCCTTCTCCTCTTCTGCCTGGGAACTGCTTTAACTTTTATTAACAAACCCGTGTTTCAAATGCATCTAAACACCACTGAGCAGTGAAGGAGGCACGAGCAGACTGAGCTGCATCAAACCCCAGCCCTGCTCCAACCAGCTTGTGGAAACAGAGGACACCAAGGGGGAGAGCAGAGGATACCTACAGAGACACACACTGTTTGCATCAAGCTAATACCCCTCACCTTAATTAAATCACATTTGGAAAGAAGCATAAAGCAGGATTCTGAATAGAGAACTCGCAGTCAGTAATTAAATGCCACGATTATAGCCCGATTTTCCCCTAGGACACAGACCCAGATATTTGGCAAATGCAGGCATCCGATTATTGTGCCTCCCGTAGGAAGCACTGAGCTTTATCTCCCTCCTGCTGTACACAAATCGTCCTTTAGAGCTGAATCAAGACCATACGCCTTCCTGGTTCCAATTACAGGCTACAGTTTTGGGCCTTTTATGTAAAATAGTTCATGTCCAAAATTTCATTATGAATCCACAATACAGTACCTTTCAACTTGGACAAGCTTCCAACTCATTAAAAAGCTGATTTTAATTTTTTTTTTCATTATTATTAAAATGTCTCCATGGTGATGTGAGTTTCTCAACCCAAATAATCATAATGGATGAATTATAGCTGACATTACTCTCTTACTGCTCTGCTGTCCTGGCAAAATAACAATGCCTTCACTGTCACAGCTAGAAATGACCCAGGCTATTGAATGATGTATGAAAACACATCCACACAGACATCAATACTAATAAATACATCATAATAAATATATGAAGCACATAGAAATTGACCCAAATCCCCTTAAAGACAATGGAGACACTCCCCCAACAATGGGTTTGGGATGAAGCCCTTAGATTCCATTCACTTCTTCAAATGAGCTCATGCTGAGCGATGTTGCGCATCCATCTCTTCACTTAACGGCGCTGCACCGATGCTGAACTTGGCTCGGCATCACACTCTTACCCCGTGGCCAAGCCCTTTCAAATTCATTACGTGCAACCTCCTACAAAGCAGCGAAGGGTTAAGACCCCAGTTCTGTAGCTGGAGCCACGGAAAGAGCTGAGGAGGTCCAGGGTGGGCACAGATTCCTCCACTCCACGCAGCTTCTTGCTCAGCACGTTGATGTCAGGAGCTTCACTTGAGTAGATTGCATCTGTGCTACATCCCAGTATAGAAACCAGTATGCCCCAGTACGCAAACCAGCAGGGTCAGGCCGAGCTGCTTCTTTCCTGAGCATCATGACCAAGGATTAAAGGCTTTTGTACAATCTTATGGTCTTCAAAACAGAGACAGCTGGGACCTTCTTTCTAACTCAGATCCTCTCGTATCTAAACTGAGCTTAAATAAAGAGTCCTGCTGCTGATCTGGGAAGGACAGGAAAGCTTCAGCTGCTTAATAGCAATAAAAAAAAAAATTCAGTGAAAACAATGAGCTGAGCCAATTCCTGACACAAACAGAAAGCAGAGCTGCTGTGCAAGATGGTGTCATTTCCAGAGCCACTTTTCAAAGGAAAACAGCTCTTCAGCGGTGTCACCAACTTCAGGACTTTTTCTTCATCTGAGAAGATTCAATTTTGGAATGACTTGTTTCCCTCAGAGAGGACTGTTTGAGTGATAACAGAGAATTTTGAGCTCTTTTTATATATGTATATATATATGCAGACAGCCACAAGCAGTGTGGAGAATAGAGAGTTTGCTAGAAAAATGCAAATGACATTTTACTGGCTGCCACTAAAAACTTTGCCTTTCTTGCCTCTGCTGGAAGAGCACAGTTTTTAGCTGGGAAACAGAACTGTTTTAGGGAGCAAGGACAAAGAGCATCTCAGCAGATTTTCTCACTCTTGTGGGCTCAAAGAAAAAAAAAAAAGATAAGCTTTTATACGTGTGTATATATATATTGCTTTGCTGGCTGTGGAAGCAGAATGCAAAGCCCAGAAAATTACCATCTTAGAAAAGCACCGACTTCTAATTAGCACAAAATATTATGCACAGTGTACATTTGCCAGGGGTGCTCTGTAGCAGAGAGGGAAAGTTATGCTACAACCCACCCGCCTGTTAATGTGGAATCACTAAAACTGCGTCTCCCCTGATACATCGCCCTGCAATTACTCTCTTCTCTTTATCTCCTCTCTCATTCATTTGGTGGTGTGAGCAGAAGTCACGTCTAGTTATGGAGATGTACTGAGAAAACATCTGTGGAGCTGATGGAGAACACTGGGGGTTCTTCACTTTGCTCTTCTCTTCCTGATTTCTTTAGCAAGTAGCAGAGAAGACTCAATGACTTTGGAAGTCTCCACAAAGGCACAGAGCTGCTTCAATCACCCCATGGCTGTCCAGGTGATGACATGACTGAAAAATTGCTTGATGGCACCAAGGAAACACCATCCAGATCTTCTCACCCAAAGAAGACAGTAGATGCAAACCACGATGAGGATATACAAGTAACGTGGGACCAAAAGCAGAAAAGAAAAAAAAAATAAAAAAATCTCTTGCAATTCTGAGTCCTCTCCTGCGACCACAACTCAGTTCAGCATTCTGTCTTGCAATAACTGTTGACGTAAGTGGTGTCATCCAGTCTCCTTCCTACATTAATTAGCCAGGATACTCCAGTCTTGTTTTCATATCTTGGGGTCACCACTGTTGGCTGGGGTTTTTTTGCAACACAAAGGCGATCAGGCAAGATTTCACACTGGCTACAGCAACTGCTGGAAAGCTCTCAAATCCACTACGGTTTTATATTCCAAACTGGAACCACTTCTGAACTTGAAGATACCAATTAGGTCCAAACCTTGAGTATGCGACAGCAGTTTAACAGATGCTGGTTAGGTTGACCTGATCTTGCCTTGGGACAGATGGATGGACTCAGAGGCCACCACAGGGCCCTTGCAGCCTATCCCTGGGATGACTATTCCGCACAATCCCCCGCAACCTGACAGAGAGGTGCAGTTGGGCACATGATATTATGTATAGTCAGAAAGAACCGTCCTGCCGTGAACAGTATTAAAAACAAATATTGGGTCTGTTCAGCACTTCAACAGACACTGAAAATGGGGCTTTAGGCAGAGCTGAGCAGCTCCTTTGCTAAGGGTTGACCATGTGATGGAGGGCTACCAGGCACAGCTACTCTCCTCTTCACGGCAGGCTCTCAGTTCGTAGGCAAGGCACAGGGTATGCTCCTGCTCACCACCAATTAAATATAATTCACCTGCTTATTGTCACAGCAGGATAATAATGGAGTCTGAAAATAACCTTAGCGATACCACGTGCAGGGAAGGAAATACAAGACTGGAGGACGTGAGCACGTCGGCAGTCCAGCCTCAAAGTCCTCATTGAGGCCATTGACAGGCTGGGACGGGTAGATCGAGCACGTTAATTAAAAAGCACCGGTAGTGGCATGCCACATTACCTCTGATTTACCTAATGCATTTGGTATCATTAATTCCCAAGGAGAATCTGAATGTCTGTCTGCTTTGCTTAAGTCACCTACTGCTTCACAGACAAGTTACAGGCAGCACCTTTCTGCCTCATTGTTAAACCTTCCTCAGCAAAGGTATTTTCCTCACCAAACCTAGGAAGTCCCACCACACGTACTCCCAGCATCCCTGCACTCTCGCACGTAAAATAGGGACCCAGGGGTGCTCCTGGATGGCTTTGGAAGGAAGATTTCTGATGGTGACTGCGTGTTCGCAGCTGAACTTCTCAGGCAGTGAGTAGTTTGGGTCCATATGTCCAGTTTTTTTTACAAGCACATTTTACTTTACAGAAGTGATTGTCTCTTGGTCTGAAAAATTAAGTTCCAGTGCATCCTGAGTGGAAAAAATAACACAATCAGTAGCCCACACGCTCTTCAGGGGCTTTGCAAACTCCTGCATCTTTGTGGCTTTCTCTAATGATCCTCCAACTCCTTCAGGCGACTCTTCTTGAGCCATCTGTTCTTGTGGGGCAGTCTATTATTTTTCTGCGGTGATTATTTGTGTTATGAGAGACTCCACAGCCACAGAATAAGACCCTACTGTGCTTGGCACTCCACAAACACAGAACAAAACATGGTCTGCGTTCCTCTACATCTTCCAAGTCTCTCTCCCCAGCTGGATGTCACTGTGTGATAATGAGACAAGTAGAAACTTTCTCCTATAGGAGGGAACAGATGTAGGCATTGGCCACATCATCTGCACTGAAACCCCTCACCATGTGCACAACGCCGCGATAAAAGAACCACTTAGCGCTGCGTTACTCGATGGTTGAACGTTTGCAGCCCCTTGAACCAGCAGAATCACTCCCTGCCAAGGGAGCACGCAAGCACACTTGGAAAATCAAAGATTTACACCATGCTCTAATATGTATCTGCAGAATCTGAACAAAAAAAAAAAAAAAAAGATCAGATATTTCCACGTGACAAATAAAACGCTGTGGACTCACCAGGATACAGCTGCTTTGTCGGTGCACTAAGCTGGGCATCTTTTGTTACTCTATAAGCAACATCTGCTTCTTTTGAAGATCTTCTGCTTGTGCAAAACCCTGTTGTTTTTGTTATACCGTCAGGTAAATTATGGAAATCTAATACCTTCAAGAGGTCTGCAGGTTCAGCTGCAAAAAGAAAAGGAGAAAACAAGATTATCAGGCAATAGGACTGGCACTTGCTCAGATTCAAATTGGTATTAGTCTGCATTACACAAATCAATCATCACAATTCTAGAAACAGATGAAATATCTTTTCAATACATCTGCAAATATGATGTTAATACCAGCTTCAAAGGTAGGATGCCCTACTGCTGGTCAAAGACACGAATTCAGTGCAGAGAGCAACAGTCGATCAACTGTCTGCACTGGTGCAGAAGGGAGAATACACTATCTTATTAGCTACAATACTTGTCTTTTCTGGATGTCTTCACCCAGCGTCCATCATTCAAGCACATCCTGAAGATTAAACATTTGACAGGAAATTCATGATCTAAGAGAAAGGCCTGGAATCGAGCAGTTGCCCTCACGCTGACGCAAACATTGCCATTCTCTTTTCCTAAGTCTGTTGGCCCAACAAGTTATTTTTGAGGCAAATACCTGAGCAAGCTTCCTGAGAGGATTATACGCACACCCCTCCCCACACCAGGCAAAACCACCGCCTGTCAATTCACACCAGCCGGGATATGGTAAACCCACAGCTCTGCCTTAGGAGTTACGGCAGAGCAGCTTCCCAGCGTGGTGCTGGTGCTCTGGGGTTGGTCCTGCTCTCTGCAGACTCCCACAGCATCCAGCCCTGCCCAGGGTGAAGCAAGGTGACACGGGACAGGGATGTAGCACAACTCCACCACGGGCAGCCAAGTGCCCCTCCTAATTCAGCCCAAGCCCAGGGAAGTCCCATCACGTAATTCCCCCTTTCTGCCAGGTATTCCCCCCGTGACACTGGGATTTCCGCAGAGCCACCGGTGCATACGAGCGTGCGGCCGGATGGCCAACATCACACGTGTGTTTAACAGAAAAAGAAAAATCTGCAGGGGCATTTTGACTAATGGCATGAAGCAAAAAGCTCCTTTCCTCAACAGCCCTCCTCGACCACGTCTCATTAGGCTCGTACCCTAAAACTCTCGCTGCTGCAGACATTGGATAAGTTAATGATGAGAATTCCTCTGACACCCAGTGCTCCCCACACCAGCAAAGTCAGGGCTGGTTCACCTCCAGATGTTCCGGTCTTTAGAACATCGATTAAGTAATGCAAGTGATAGGACTCATTAATTTCCTAATCTGGTCTTGCTCCTGTCAGGAGAGACGGCGTCTCCAGAAGTGGAATAACCTGATCTGACTTTAAATGCTTAAAAGAAATTATTTTGAATTTTGACTTAATGTTTGAAGCAAAGTGCTGCCAGAAATACAAAACAAACTCAGCAAACCTCTAGCAGTGCTCAAAGCAAAGTCTGCCCGGCAGCTTTATTTAGCCTTGCCTGGACAATATATCACAGCTGGAATCTTGATCCATTATTTTCCACAAAGAGTGATATTATTCAGATCCTCAAAGACTGCCACACATTTTATAGCCTGATGTTCACAGTGCTACCCAACACTAATCCCCTGGGCTGGCTGTCTCAGCTTCCATCAGGATCTCAGGGCTTCTTGCCCCACTTCACGGCCAAGGGTGCAAAGCTTATTACCAGCTCATAGAATGATCATAAGTAGCCCAACTGTATTTGGAAGGGTGCCTGGCATTGCTGCTACTGCAACAACATCACCACAAAAAAAAAAACCAACAAAAAAACAGAGAGACACAACTCCCCAAAGAGCAGGAAAACACAGGAAAAAATACCTTGCAAGGGTAAAGAAAAAAATTAAATTGGCCTCATGTTAGGATCAAGTATATTACTTGAAAGACTAGAGAGGAAAGAGGGAGAGGATTTGCAAGGGATGTGCCACAATGCAACTGGGCTGCATCCATAGGGAAGGGTCACAGTGTGCACATCAGCACTGAGCACAAACACCCCGGCAATGGAAACAGCACGGACAAATCTTTTTACAACAGCAAAAGGTTTGGTTACCAAGAAGATCAGTCTAATATTTGCATGGAAAATTCATGTACATTGTTAGGCAGCTTTTAAAAGTTTCCACAATCCTGAGAAGTTGGGCTCTCAATGAGAGATTACAAACATATGGCAAGTCCAAGTCAACCCTGCAGATAATAAACCGCCTGAGAGAGTCTGGCCTGAGCAATGCACAGCTGGAATGTTTCCTCATCTCCCGTTCTTGTTCAACGGTATGTGGGTGACACACATTTGCCTAAGCTGTCCTTGCCACTTGGATCTTTCCCGCTGCCTTTACCCATGTTTTATTTCACACAGAAATATCTGCGTACGTACAGCCCGAGCTGCATTTCAGCAACTAAAATTACAATAAAACCCCAGCTCTGCTTCCAGTTACCTCCCTGTGCTCCAAGAGATTCAAATCAGCCAGCTCCAAAGCTGCCTCCAACATTTATTTAGGGAGGAGAGGGGAAAAAGGCAAAGGCAAGGGGGGAGGGGATGTGAATTCCAGACTCCTGACATCAGCCTGGTCCCTGCGCCGGGGATTTGAGCCTCGCTCAAATCCATAAACCATCCCACGGAAAGCGGCCACAGCAGGGCCAAGGTGTTTGCAGGACCAGAAACATCTGCAGAAGAATCCATTGTCTGAAAGCTCGGCCGCTGTTATGACAAAACCTTCACGAACATTTGGCAAGGGAGCCCTGGCTGACACCAGAGCTGGTGGCGGTCACCTCGTAGGAAAGGAGTGCCTGGTGCTGGGCAAGCTCAGTGCTGCTCCTTGTCAGGAGTTCATAGCTAAAATTGTGCAGTGTATTGACAGGACAGAAGCATGACATGAAAACAGAAGATTTCACCAGCTACACACACTAACAAAATGACACCACTTGCAAGCCACGTGGCGACTGCTTGCCCAAAGCTCCTGCAGTGGTTATAGCAAGGCGATGGGCATTCCAAAGAGCTGGACCTTCTCCAGAAGCAACCGGCCATACGCGGGTAGCAGGTTCAGTGCTCCGGTTCCTGCTCAGAGCCCTCTGAGCAACCTCCACCCATCATCAGTGCCCTGGACAGCACTTCTCATCTGTAAAGATGATTCAAGCATCTGCCTGCCCCCCTGCACTGCTGGGAGCCTCCAAACCCAACACGAAATTCATCTTCATGTTGAAAGAAAGATCCTCTCTACCTCCATAACTATGATGGATTAGGTCAAAGTGGGATATTGAAGTAGAATAACAGTCTGGGTATTGCACAAGCTGCAAAGCACACAGGTAATCAGCAGGAGAGCAAAAAACCTCTGTTCACGGCTACAGACGAGCATCTTGCCTTTGCTGGCTCCTGGAAATCAAAGAGGAGGTGAGGAGCCAGCTGAAACCCTACAGACCACTCATGCTGCACTTGAGCACTAACAGTATCGGCTTGAGTAGGACTTGACACAGCACGAAAGTCTCCAGCTCCTTCAGAAAGATGAGCTTCTCACCGGAGCAGCTCTTACTCCTGTTCAACTGATAGGTTTATTTATTTCCACTTGATTTTTCAGCCACATCTAAACTCAGCAATCCCCTGTGAGGAACTATGATGGCATCGTACACAGAAGTACAGAGACCAGACTGACCAAAATCAGGCCCTACAGGGTATTTCTTACAAGCTTGCATTGGGCTTGGCCTTCATCCGAGAACTGAATTAGCCCTTGCTTTATGAAAGCGGTTGTTTTTTGGGTTTTTTTACTTGCTCTTTTATGAATACCATTACTATGCAGCATTACACACAGGATCTTTCTTTCACAGGGCTTCCCAAAGAGATCGGCAGCTCAGTCCCTGCTGCACTGGAGGAAGGTGGCAATATATTCAGTACACAAAGAGGCAAACCCCAAATATCCAAAATTCAACCAAAATCGAGCCAGAAGCTGCCCCAAAAGCCTGCGCTCAGCAGCATGTAAAGCCCTTGGACAGGACCGAAAAGGAGAATTACTTCTCATTTTAAGAAGGTGGAGATAAATGACTCCCTAATGAACCAACAGTGGCAAAGGGAAGATTTAATTCCCTAATTCCTCTATGTCTGACCAAGGCTTTAACCACAAGACCAATCCTTCTATGTTAATCTAATTCCTAATTATTTAATTACCTGTTAAAACCTAAAAACAGAGGCAGCTGGTAGTAAGTTCATAAACTCTACTGCCGCTCAGCAGTGGCCAATAGCCACTTTTCTTTCTTACACGTCAAGATTAAAGCAAATCAAGTGGCCTTCATTAAAATGAGCTCCCTGGCTTTGGGCTGGGCACAAGCTCCAACCGAAACAGGGTCTGTGTGGCCATGCCCTGCCACCCTCAAGCACAGCCATCCATTTGCTCAGACTTGGTGGTGGGATGCAGGAGGTGAAATATCCCCAAGGAACTCAAAAAGAAACCAGAGCATCATTAACATCCAAAGGTGAATACTGGGGCACAGAGAACCCCCCTGTCTGTGGGCAGACCCCATTCCCAACATGACCAGGTTGTTCATCCACACCTTCTCTGGGTGTTCTTTGAATAAAATTTTAAAAGGGAAAGACATCTTAAACCCTGCTGATCTTTCAGGATATGTGCAATAATAAACAAGGATTAAAAAAAAAATAAATAAAAAAAAATCATTATATTTGCACGTCACAGAGCAGAAAAGGAGACAACCAGCCCATGCTTAGCGACTGCAGTGAAGGTCAGTTAGAGACATTCTCCACGCACCACCTACCACACGACCATTATGCAAAGGTTCAAGAGTTCGGTTTCTCCAGCAAGCTTGATATCAAGCCCAGACCTTCCTAATTTTATCTTCCCTGGCCAAGACATTTTATTTCACTTTCACCAGAAGTTGTGCTGCCCTTGGTATTTCTGTCCTTGCAAGAGTGTCAGCCCGGGGAGGGCACACGCCACCAGCTCCCTGCTCCTCTCATTTCATCACCCCCTTGGCTCTTTCCCAGCCTGATGTTCTTGAAATTAGGATAGATTAGCAGGAAAAGAAGACATTATTCCCCTCCCTCAAAGAAAAAAATAAATCAATCCCAAGAATCTAATGGGAATGGTGCTATCGAAATTCAGCACAAGACAGACCTGCAGCTTCTGTAGACCACACTGGAAATCCCAGTATACAGAGCATTAGCCAAAAGTCATTATTCTAAGCCATATTTATGCCTGTAATAATATTTTTAACACCTGAAGCAAAGCTCTTGAACGGGCCCCAAAGCACTTCACAAAGCATCAGGCTACATAAGTCACTTACATGTTATTTTTGAGTATACACATTCCAAGCATCTGAAAAACTCCCAAACTACAAATAACAAACCTCAAAACAATTCTCTCTCCCATCATTTTTCAAGATCTTTGATAAAATCCTTATCCCCAAGAAAATCTACAATATTTAAGTTTGCAGTTGAGGTGAAGGCTGAAGCGACTGGAGCCTTGCAGAGCTGGTGACTGACATTCTCTGCGTCCTCCCTGTTTTACATCGTGGCATTTGGAGCCGGCTGCTCTCCCCGGCCACCCTACGTTGCCCATCAGGATGAAATGAGCAGCACCAACATGTACTGGTGAAAAGGCAAAGCCAGGTATTCAAAATAAAAGAGTACAGTCTGGATTCCAGTAAATTACAAAGTTTAAATATTTATCTTTCCAACTATAGAGCGGGTTTAATAAATCTGTTGATGTCCAATCATGCACAAGAAATCGTATAAATCTGTTCTGAATGTTGCCTCCCAGTTTTTCAGTGTGATGTTCAAGTTTTTCCAGCTGTCATTTGGGAAGATTTCAATTTATTTTTTTTAAGTAAAATAATCACATGGCACCAGGAGCAGAAATTTTCAGGAAAGGAAAGTAAATAAAACCCTCTAGGTGTCACAAGACCCCTCATCCAAAACGCAGCAAGCTGGCAATGCCATGACATTACCTCTCAACTGCAACCTTCACAGTACACTCTTAGCACAGGCATCACGAGGACTCAAAAGCAACCCATGTTCTCCAAATCACCAGCCTGCACAGCCCGGTGCCTGAGCTGAGATGGCTTGTTGCACGAGACTGGAAGGAGTAGAAACGTTGCTTCTGGAGTACAGAGTGAACATCTGGGAAACCTACTCCAGTTCTGAGTAGCTCTGTTGCATTCATTTGATTGCTCGTGAAAGGCTCTGCCTTGAAATCCTCGGAGATCAAAGCCAACCCTCGGAGAACATTTTGCAGTAATGAGAGCAGCAGACAAGTTCCCACATCATGTCCAGCCTGTTCCTGCCTCTGAGGGCCTGGAAAGACCGTGCACCCCCCAGTCAACAGGAAAACTACTTCCCCTGCAGTCGTTTGCAGACTCCAAATGAGTTAGCACCTAGATCTACCTCCTCCTCTTCACAGACCTCTATGCATTTTCCAGTAGACCTGTAGAAGATGCTGCAGCGAAAACTGGTGTATTGATGAAAACAGATTTGCTTTTCTATCTGCTTTTTGCTCAACTCACCAAAACAATCAAGAAGCCCCCAAAGATTTCAAAGGACCAGAAGCTGAAAAGGTTTTAGCAGAGCATTGCACCTACCCTAGGAGCACTGCCACAAGGCAACAGTCCAAAATTGAGCTTAGGAGGTCAAAGCCTTCCCCTTTCACTACCTACAGCTGCCATCCTAAGGTACATCCATTGTCTTATCTGACAACGAGCATGCCTTCAACATCTTCACCGAATACATTCCTAGAATTTAAGAGTCAAGAAAATCCCTTTTCTTCAGCTTTTTTTTTTTTTGCCTTACAGTGCCCTTCAAAGTGGAAAAAAATTCCTCATCAGCATCCCGAGAGACACATTTACTGTGCACAGCTGACCCGTTGTACTAATGCAATAGCTGAGACATTTGGGTGCCTGGAGAAGGGGTCACCACCCTGTAACGGTGGAGAACCATTCTTCTATATTCGGTTTCATAACAGCCAAAGGGCATCCAAAGACCTTCAGGACTTAATGACACAGCACTTAGTCATACTATAGTTCATGTGCAATTACTGCCAAAGAGTTGAGGTCATAAGGTGAAGAATGAATAAGCACTTATGTTCCCAGCTCATTCCAGGTGCCCTCTGCAATTTTCACATCATTTAGTACGCAACCCACCAGTCTGGGTGTTTGTAGCCTAATGTCACATCCCCAGTGGAGCAGGTTTACTGGGAAGCAAAGCCTTCCTATAAGTACAGGCAATACAAAACAAAATCACCATCTCATTCCATAACAAGTAATGATGGTAAGTAAAGTAAATAAGGATTATTTCAAGAATAGGACCTCAAGTCCCATAGAAAGGTGGAAAGAATTGTTTTCACAGAAAAAGCAAAGCAATGCACTGCAGTTAACCTGCCCACAATTAACTGACTCTCTTAAATTGCCTTGTTTCTCCTGCACACAGGATCTTAACAGCATCCAGCATGGCTGGAATGGCTCTGCTGTGCCCACCTTGATGTCTTGACTCCTCAACAACTGGATCTGAGTGTCCTGAACCTCTGCTCCAGCGCCATAGCTGGACACGGAAGCACTGTGCTCAGACACCTGCAAGAGCTTTCCTGGAGCTCCCTGCCTCCTTAACTACCCATCTCACTTTAGACTTTAAACAGAAGGATACTTACATACATTCCAAAGCCAAAGGGGATCCCTGAACTGATACAAAGCGATGAATAACTGGAATCACATTCAATAGATGAACAAAGAATTTTGCTTTCTGATGTAAAGATGGTGGTAGCTTTGGCTGAGTCAGTCACTGCCAGGTAACTCAGTAGATATGAGGTGGAGTTAAAACTCCCAGCTTTAACAAAACAAGGTCCACTTATACCACTAGAGAACCTGCTCCTTAACATCCCCACCTCTCACTTCTGTGATCTTTAAGCCAGAAAGTCACCAGTATCTGTATTGCAAAGAGGTTACAAGAGAGAATTTTACAAGGCACTTGCAGGTACTCAGATGACAAGTATGAAATCATTACCATACTCTCCCCAATTAATATCAATAGATCCTGCACAAACAACATTAGGCAGAGCACCGCCCTGTCTCACTGCATTAGCTTCTCAAACACGAAAGGAGGATTCTGCAGGGCTGCCTGAATGCACAGCAAAAAGCCTATTCCCAGGATGAGATGGAGGAGATACTATCATGTATTTTTTAAGGGAAAAGGTGATTTCCAACAGAAACCCAAAAAGCCCCTGAGCTGTGAGAGGTCAGACCAGGGTGTGCTTGCAGCGATAGGGGACAGGAGAAGCCAACTGTGACCCAGCAGCAGCACTGGACTTTAATCCTGACCTGGGAAAGATAACTTATTTTTAATGAATTCTCCTCCTTTGGAGGACCAAGCTCCAACCAGCAAGGCAGAGCAGAGTGTGCAGGGAGAAGGAGGTCCCCTCCATTGCATTCAGGGCTTCTCATTCCCCCGAAGTTGAAATGGATGTCTTGGCTTATACTAGGAATTATTTACTAGGGGTAAGTAAATGTTCCCCTGATGAGATTCATGAGAGGCAAGCAAATGTAGGAGAGAGTTAGAAGCTGCCTCACTTGGTGATGTATCTCTACGGAGCCTGGAGTCTCCAGAACATACCTGTGAGATTTCAACAATTTCTACTGCTTATCTAAACACTTTTCACCACTGTTGACCTCCTAAACTGCAGCCTCTGGATTACTAAAGACGGCAGAGGCGAAGACAAAATATAGACAAAAAATAAGAACACACGGCTTCAGTTGCCATTGCTCAAGCATCCTTCAAAGGGACTTAATAAGGTCTCTTAAATCCTTCAGCATCCCAGCAGCCCAATAAAACAAAATGAGACATTTGGACAAAGAGGAAAGGCATTTTAAGGAGGAGAATCAAGGAATGTAAACTGCAGAATTGAAGATGTAAAAGTTTGATCCTTACAAAGGGACACAAAACAGCAAAAAAAAAGGCCAGCAAAAAAAGGGGTCAGATACTCATCTGGTGCACATCAGCTCCTTCCAAGAGCTGCAACAGAGCTGTGTCAATTCACATTGCTCTAGATAGCTGAATATTTCACCAATGACTCATGTCATCCCCTTATGGCTTTTTTTTTTTTTTTTAAAGGCCCAAATAGTCCCAACTGTGAACAAAGGAACCCATTATGCAGAATCTGATTCGAAAGATCGTATGCATAATCCCAAAAGGGAAAGAAAGAAACCCAGAACTGATACTGGAGCTAGCTCTGCAAGACTACATTAAATTCAAAGAATCAAATAATCTTTGTTCCTTTGAGCATAAATCTTTTTTTTTTTTTTTAAAAAAATAAATCAATCAATCATTTGGGTTTCTAACAAAGCAGTGGTGTTAGCAGCGAACAGCAAGCAAAGAGCAGGCCTTTCCTCCACAGAATAGAATTAAACCACGCAAAAAATCTCTGCTGCAAAGGCCACGCAAAACTTAAAGACACAATGCACAGAAAACCGGCACGGTTGGGGACTTTGGGGGAAATCCCAGCCCCATTCAAGGCAGCAAATATCCCGTTCATTTTAAACAACTGAGCGTTTCAGATTCTTCCCTGGTTGGGGGGTTGGGAAATAGAGGTCTGGCAGGTCTGGTTCCATGAGCATGGGGATTGCTTGGTGACAGAAAAAGGGTACTAAAGGGTCAGGGAGGAGGACGGGCTTTCTTCTGACATCAGAGCTGCTCTGACCAGAGTGATTCCTGCCCCACGCCAGCGTGGGAGACGGGGCATGAATCTCCACAGGCCAGAGAAGTCACCAGGAAGTTTGGGACAGCTCGCTGCTGTGTACCAAGAGCACAGGGAGGAGAGACCCCTGAGGAGGGACTTCTGTCCCTTTCAAGAAGCTGCTGACCCCCATCCCCACAAATCCTGAGGGGGGGAAAAAAAAAAAAGACAAACAAAATCCAGAGCACAGTGAAAAAACAGAGGTGGGGTCCCCAGAAAGGCAGCTCAGAGGGTGCAAAGCCACCACAGTGTCCCTTTGCTCATGAGCAGCCTCCCCATACCTGCAGGGATCAGTGGGATTTGCACTGGGTTTCACCCAAGAATGGGGCCATGGCACAAGGACCTCTGTCCCCCTCTCCACTGAAGTAAAACCATTGCATCAGCTCCAGAGAAAAGCACGAAGCCTTTTAAGGCAGAGCCCACATCAAACCCTGCCAAACCCCCAGCCCACGTCAGCGCGACTGTTCAGTGTCCGAGGAGGTTTTACGGGCCTATCCTGACAGCAGGGTCAAGAGAATTAGGTGAATCACCAGCTTTGCAGTCACCCTCCTTGCCTCTGCTCACACACCCAGGCTGCAGAGATGCCTCACATACCACCCTGCCCACAGCCCCGAGCTGCTCCCATCCCTGCCAGTCCCCTCACCAGCCGGCATCCAGGAGGAGCCTTCCAATCCCCCACCAAGTTGCATCAAGCACTTCTGGGTCACTGTGACATTTTGGGAAGTTTTCCAGCAGAAGTTTGATTACTGGCAGAAGTCTTGTCCTTAAAAGAAAAACTAAGGGTGAATGGAGTCTTAAAACTTTTAGTTATTAAAGCTGCAAACTCACACACTCAGCAAATCCGCAGAAGGAAGCGGTGATGGAGCATGAATGACTGACTGAGAGGTCTTAAAGAGAGCTCAATTTTAGGAGCAGTTTCTGAAAGCCAGCCATAAAGGGATGCAAGTTACGTGTAAATGAACAGGCACTATCTTCTCCTTCCCTCCTGCCCCAAATCTCTGGTTCCTTTACCTAAAAAAACTCCCTTTAAAATCCTTGCAAGGCCCCTGGATTGCCTCAGTCCCATCAAGAGACAGAAATCACATCCAGGGAGTCTGCCATTCTTCCCGAGCGAAACCTCGGCAAAGCCTTATGGAAAGCAGCTCTGCAAGTATAGCATTGAGGTTTTCCAGGTTGAGGTGGTGCGAAAAAACCCTCTGATGTGAGAATTGTCCCCTCACCTCATGGTTTTCTGCAGAGGGTGATGAGGAACCAGCTAGTATCTCTGCAGACATCTGACCACGTGGCCCAGTTCAGTGACAGAGAGCACCTGAAGTCCACAGGCAGCATCTCCCACCCTGAGCCATCCCAACACAAGGCAGAGCTCACAGCTCAAGCCCAGGACCGCATCCGCTGTCCCTGCAGCAGTCTGGACACATCAGCATCACTCGGGGACCTCTAAGTGACACTCCACCGTGACCACATTGCACAGTCAAGGCAACTTGAGGTTTCACTTGAGGCTAACGACAGCTTTAAGCAAAGCACTATTTATTGCTTCTGTAAGTGATGATTATTTTTCCAGCTGGGCCTTATGGGATACCCACCGCCTCTCCCAGTTTCATGACGCTGCCCCAGGACTCGCACCTAAAGCAGCTCCAGCCAACGTGGTGGCTCCAGCAGCCCTCAAGCAGGTGCATTTGAAGTGGGGGCAAAGGAAAGCTCAACCTTTTGTCTTTGCTCTGAGTGCCATGCGTTTCCAGACGATCTGGCACTTGGACAGCATTTTCAAAGCGCTCTGTAACGATCAACCACTTAAAGCTCTGCAAGATTTAATTAGGGCCTGATCTTGCAGCACATTAGAAGTCAACGGAAGTTTTGCAAGCAGTTTTAATGGGGTGCAGAATAGTTACTCCTGCAAGGAAGAAAGAAGCTGGCACGCTCATCTCCCAGACAGGGGGAAATAATACATGAAGAGCGGACACAAGAGCCTCTTTGTCAGAGCAAGTGTGAGCATCCTCCCTCTGCAGGGCACTGCCAGGGCCACCATCTGCTCCAGTCTGCTGCTCCTGCAGCACATCACAGGGCACCTTGCTTCCTCCTTTTGGTATCCAAAGCTACTTGGCATTGAATCAAGAACAGGAAGGGCATCACCCTTTGATGAAACCAGGGAGACACGGATCAAGGCAGTGGCCTCCTCCACATGACATGCCTCAGCCAACCAAAAAAAAAAAACAAAACCTTCCACAAAAAGAAACAAAATTCAAACAGCTGAGTTGCAGTTTTCCTGAAAAAAAAAATACTTTGCAGCCCTCTGGGTCATTTTATGTGAGTGACCATCTCCCTGCAGCCCAAGGACATCACTGAGCACTCAGACATGGGACAGCAATAGCATCAGCTGGGCTGAAGCCATCATACGCAGCCGTACAGCCCTGCCCTACACCCAGGAAGCCCCAGTCCATCCCTACGGGATGCTGACAAGCACCCTGCAGCCTACACATATGTCAGGGTAGTTTGGGAGCAGAATGAGCCATAGTCAGGGCTTTTTCCTCCCTCTTCCTCCCATACTAGTGGCTGGAGCACAGTGGAAGGCACCAGGATGCAGGTAAGCGCCGGTATGTCCAGCACACCATCTCCTCTTGACACTTCAGCGTTAGAAATGCAGCTCATAGGACCACTTTTTAAACAGAACCCTGTGCCAAGGGCAATGGGACCACCCTCACCAGTGCAGTGCAAAGCACTCTGTTCCCCCTTAGCATCTTCCAGCAGCGCTCAGAAAAAATGAGAGAGGCTGAAGAGGTGCCATGAGAGCAGACTGTCCAGCAACCAGGGCTGGAGCTGCTGTAGTGTGGGAAAACAAGAGGTGCAGACGGACAGGCAGCATCTTCTGTCAGCTAGACCAGACCGGAAAAAAACAACCCTAAGGGACAAGCTTTGGGGGAACACGAGCCATTCTGAAAAAACACCCCCTCCACAGCCTTCCTAACAGCCATGCCCAGCCTTCTAATTTCGACTTGCAAGCGGATTGCCCGACCACGAGTTTAATTAAACACATTAACACAAGCACCTGCATAATTACAACCATTTCCACCATGGTAAACATTGCAGCTACAGTCACACTGGCAATCAGCATCGCATGGTTGGCACATCACGTCAGCCACTTCAAAGGGAACCAAACCACAGAGGGGTTTACTGCAGGGCATGACCCCACACCCCTGTAGAGGTAGCCCAGTTGGGATGCTTCCAGAATACAGTCATTTAGGAGCTCAAGACTCATTTTCGTGCACTGTGGGTTTTGAGTTGTCCATAAAGTTAATGGGACCGAGCAGAAGTAATTTTTTTATTTTTAAATATTTCATTGGATGATTTTTAAAAAGCCCAACACTTAATTACTTCCAGCACTACTGTATACTCAAATATTTTAACACAGGGAAAGAAACGTAAAACCAATTCTTTCTCTCGGATGTTTAAATCAACGAACTCTTAGCATTTGCTTTATATCTGTATCTGATTTTCCTCATCAAAATTGCAGCCAGAAGGCAAATTTCAAATTAATATCTGCTTGACTTCACAGAAAGTGTTTCTGAAGCTTGTTTTCCAAAGTTTTCTCGGGAGCATTCGTTCCTTTGTGAGGTTATATAGCCCAAACCTGCACAATGCAGGTGCTGCTTTCCAGGCAAGAGCAGCAGGAGGAAGGTGCAGACCTAAATCAACTGCCCACTGCCAGTTCTCAGAAAAAAAACCACACACAAACTAGCCAAAGAGCTGTGATGTCCTTAAGGGAGGGCTGCAAGTAGAAAGAAATTCACCACTTAAGTTACTAGTTCCTAATGATTTTCCCAGTTCTCATCCATATTTATACAGCAGATCCTATTCCCAATTAGGTGTTTAAACAGATTTCTTTTTTGACGTCACCAGAGAATTAATACTATTTTGCTTTAGGCCAACTGAGCTTTTTTTTTTATGGACCATCTAGAATAACATATCATCTGTTGATGTCCAAACATGCAGAAGATCATCCAAATACAACACTCCAGCTCCCATTCCTTTCCGATTTCTAGTCCCCTTATAAATAAAATAAACACAGGGCATATCCACTGTCCAAGTTAAGAAATGGCACATTGTGAGCTTGTGCATTAAAACCACAGGATTCCTCCCCACTCACCCACAGCCCCCTGGTCTGGGCAGCCCCAAATGGTAGAAGGCGGTTTATTACCATTAACTGAGCACATCAAGAGGCATTAGGGGAACGTGAAGAAACTCCTGTTCAGCCTTGATCGCCCTTTGTGATCTCTGACCCCTGGTCATTAGGGGAGAAAGCCAACTCATTAACCCCCTCCACACTCAGAGCAGTGTCTCCATTACAAATAACTATCAGGAGCCAAAAAGGAGCTAATTACCCAGCATCAGCCACCTTCTCTCTACCATCCCACTACTGTTCTTAGAGTTGACATAAAGGAGGTGATGGATTTTTGCTCATTACGTACCTACCTTCCTATAAGATCACAGTTTCATCTGCTCAAGACCCACTGTGGTGCTCTGTGGCAATAACCAAGTCACACAGGGACAAGAACTGGCTTTAGAAAATTTGGGTCACAGCTGCATCATCATTTTCCCCTCCTTCAAATATTTTCTATTAAATCGGTTATGGTGTGATTCATACATTGACTCTTCTTGGAAATATCTGCTGCACTTAGTAGCTGAGATGCCATTTCAGGCCTCCCACTATCCATGAAGGAGAATTCAAACCCAAAGATAGCATCTAAATTGAAATATGCTACTATAAAAGCTTACAAGAAATATCCAGCATATCCATCCAAAAAGCTTTCCCAGGACTCAGACTAACACTGGCCCAGACAAATATTTACATAATTATTCACATGGGTTTGTTTTAAATAAAGAGCCCTTTATTATTATTACTTTGGCATCAACCAGCTAATGAGTGGCCAATGACAGTTAGAAAAATCACTGTGAATTCTCCCAGCAGCACTGACAAGAAGTGGTACGTGAGTGATGGGCAGCACCAGAGCTGTCACTGCCCTCCTGGGGACATCAGGAGAGGGGATGATCAGAAAAGGGACAAGATCCCTGCAGAAAAGACGAGACGGAGGAGGGATAGATTCTGCCTCCATCTCACCACATGCTGGGGAAATGGAAAAATGGATCAGCAAAGGATAAGAGGTGTCCTGGCAGAAATGGCCAGTCACACCTGGGTCTTTCTCAGCTCTAACACCAGCACGGTGCTATGACACTGGACCGGTCGCTTTTATGCTTCACAGATGAGCTTTTGGCACTAGCCTTTCCCTGATGCACACAGGCTACCCAGCAGAGCTCTGTTCTGAAGTCCTACTTGGCATCACGTGGCCAAGGGTAACCCATAGAAACACAAAGATAAATGTGCACCAAAGTACTTAGGGCGGCCTTTACCAGGAATAAAAATCTGCACAATCCAGTTTTAAGGTGAGGTTTCAAGTATCCTGAGGAAGTGGAAGGTAAGACAAACCGCTCCTGGCTTGCAGTAGACAATATTCCCATCACAACCTTGCTCACAGCACATAGGGAAGGACCAGTGACCAGGCTTCTCCTGGGCACAACTCTGGTTTTTTTGCACATGCAGCTCAGAGGTTTGATTGTCCATCTCATCCCAATACCAGCTGCCACTCCATGCCACTCACTGATATCTAGCCATGGATGGCTGAAGTACATAATCACTTGCTGAGTATTCTTCCTTCTCTTTTCTCACAGTTTTATTGTGCTCCTGAGGCCTTCTGAGTTAGGATTCAAGTTACTGAAAGCAAGAGAATCCATCAGAGTATGGCTGGGAAAGGACAGAAACGAAGCTCTCCAGGACCATAAAGCCAAGCTAGAGCAGTGAGAAAAATTTCTCACCCCTCTTACTGATGTTTCCACTCCCAGGACAGATGTGAGGAGAGGAAAAAGCCAGCAAATGCTGGTTTTGGAAGCTGCTACCTTCACAATAAGGAGGTGGCATCAAGACCTGATGTCTCATGACCGGTCCAACACAAGCCTCTGTGCATGGTGTTCCCGGGGAGCCTGATGGAAAGGTGACCCTCTGGATTTGCATTGACAGGGAGAACATCAATCCTTGCAAATCCATTTAACTCAAGCAAGAAAGCAATCAGTGCTCCCTTCCAAGTAAAAAGGTAGATAAAAAAAATTATCACGTAACCTTCCCATGAGCCACTCCCAAAGCACCAATAAAAATATATGAAAATATATTTTTCTTCACTGATTCCTTTCCAGCTAGCACTGTGATCAGTGCTGCATTTCTTTGTGTAGGTAAGAAAAGGGTTTGTATTTTAGTAACTCTGTCTCCAGGGCATCTTTTCTCAGGCCATAAGCAAAAAAAAAATAAAAAACCACCTTGCATCTGGGAGAGATCTCAAGCTCATTTGCACTTGCCTGGAACTGGTTCATGGCAGGATTTCTTAACCTGGTTTAAAGAGCTCAATCACAACTTTGATCAGTCAGGCCTGTAATATTTGCAGACTGCTATAATGATGCTTTTCGTATCCTAATACGTATATACTCCAAGTACTTTCAGGAAATTATACTTCCTGCTTCTTAACTACAAGAAACTAACTTAGATGACATTGAAAAAAGAGCTTGGCAGATGGATGAGGTGCTTGGCACTGCCGTGGGGTGAGCGCCACCGCGGGTGAAGACAGCCAGACCCTGGTAGCAGCAGGATGCTGAGCCCTTCCAACCACCACTGCCTGACTCCTGACAAGCAGCTGGGCAAATTGTCATTCCCAGGCAGGAAAAAAAATAATTTATAAAGCACCAAAAAACAACCCCAGGGTGACATAAAGGGTGGCACGTGCGTGCTCTTGGCAAAGGGTACCGGTGGGATTAACATCCATCTTTCACGCTTCGCCAGAGCAACTTGGCCCATCCTTTGTACATTCAGCAGCAATTCCCACCATGTTTTATTTTCTCTGCTTTTTCAGCCATGGGCAATGGGCAGGAGAGGGAAGCCCAGCAAGATACTGTCCCCTTTCAATGCAGGTTTCCCTCGCCCCAGTTGCCAGTTCTTCAGATCATAGCTCATGTAATGCCTTAAACCCAAGAGCACGGATTTGGGGGGAATTAGCAGCGTGAACAACAAAGAAAGAAGACACGTGGAGACTCTGAGTGTAAAGAGTGAGGATTCATCCAGATCTGAGCTATTTCAGAGCCCTACCAGAGGTCAGATACAACAGCAAATATGAAACAAAACCTTGGTGCTGCTTTAGGAAAAAGATCAAAGATAAAGAAAATTGAGTCTCGCTGCCAGCAGTGGTGAAATGCAAGTTTAATCCCAAATACAAATTCTTCCTCACGGTTCAGACTAAAACCAGAAAATAGATTAAAGAGATGGTGAAAGATTAATTTCACAGCAGGGCCACTCTCCTGATGTGCCCCAACCTAAAATGGTGCCAAATTTGGAAAGGAATTCGGAATTTCATCAAGGAACAAATACTTCTCAAATTGCTCCCAGTTTCCAGGGCACAAGTCACAGACAACTACACAGAGATATTTCATTTAAAGCGAGTGAAGTGAACACCGGCCACTGAAAGCTGGGCTTTTTTACTTTCATTTTGATTTCTGCTAACACTGAAGAACCAGTTTTCCATTAGACAGCTGAATTCTCTAAAGGGAAACAGCTAACCTCCAGCTATGTAAATAAAACTGCTTAGCAGAGCAGAGGTTTTCTGCAGAAGCATAGCACAGCCATATGCTCTCCACATAAGTCTTCCAGGCCTTATTCCCACTGAGGAATACTATCTAATTTTGCTTCCAAACCATCCCAATATGTTCAGTGTCAATTTACTTAAGGTAAGGTGATAAGGCTGGCAGGATCTGTCCCTAAGAGATGGGTAATAAAAAAAAAAAAAACCCAACACGTTTACGAGTACAATGTGCAATAAACATTCATTTGCATGATGCTGAGCAAAATAATTGCAGTAGAGACAACCAAGCAAGATCCAACAGATCGACCTCAGGCACCTCCAGCAGCAAAGCCATTGCCCCAAGCTCCAAGGGTGAGAGACTCTGCTCCTGCACTGAGCTGTGCAGCCCCTGAAATGATCAATCCAGGTGAAATGGAGATTGGTATTGATGCGTTCTCTACCCCTGGCTCTTAACTACAGCACAACCAGAGCCCACATCATTCTCACCCTTCCAGAGGGTGCAAAAATGCAGCAGGTAAAAAACAGTGAGGAAAAAGCAGCACAGAAATCAATACCCTGACATATTAACCACTTCTTAAGCCGTTCTCTCTGTAGCAGAAGGCATTTACCTTGGCATTATCCCTTTCAGTTGTTTTAAAGGCTCACCGCATTTCTTGTCAAATTTATTTTCTTCCTTTATCACAAGCAGGATAACAACACAACCGGCCTTGAGCAAAGTCACGGGAGTCAGTGAGACATGAAGGGACAGTTCATTTGCAGCTCTGAACGTTAGATCAGATTGGCTTGACCACCCAATAAACTTCCCCTTAATCACCTATGTTAAGACATTAAATGTTAATTGAGCATGTGCTTTATAAGCATTAAATGGGCATTTTTTTCTGCTACTGCTATTCACTCCCAAACTCATCGTAACCTTCCCCCCAAGCACATCCACCAGAACCGGCCTCAACTCCCAAGCCATTCAGCAGGCGCCCTGTAACGATGTCAGTCATCACATGAGGATCACTGCTAACCTGCCCTACTGCCCTTTAACAGTTTTTAACAAGACCTCAGGCTGTTTCGAGCAGGCGAGCTCATAAGACAGGAATCTGCTCACATACTGTCTACAGAAAGCAGCTGTTGGCCACCTCCATCCACACACAGCCCAGCTGGGCAGCCCCCAACCACCCCACTTGGGTGGGGAATTTATTTGCTTGCTTCTTTCTGTTTCCTAAATGAAAATCTGGCAATAAACACACCTGTTTCTCAGAGCAAAGCACACTGGAAACCACTTCTCACCATTGCAACGCTCACCCTTCCTTCCCAACTCCATCCTCTGTCCCCTGAGTGAGTTTGGCCCATCCTAGCACAGCTGAAAGCAGAACCAGTGCTCTGTCCCCGCAGTTAAAGTGCTCTTATCTCCCCTGCTCCTCCTCACATCTCTGCAAAGGGCAGGGGGAAGAGATTTCCCTTTCAGGCCCTTGATCTGCACAGCAAACTCACTTTCTGGTTCTTTCTCCTGGAGAAATTGTGCAGCATCTCAAAAGTGATTTTTCTTTTTACTTTGGTTAAGCAGCGTACAGCGCTGATCTCCTCTGCCAAGCACACCTTTGCACTTAGAAACAAATAAAAGCATCATCCAGGCAAAGGTATCAGACTGAAAGAACCCTTTACAATGCAGGGATGCTCTGGAAGGACAGCTGACTCTATGATGAAGCTGGAAATACGGCCAGTCTACATCACATCCACACCACACAGTGGCAACCACCACAGGTACCAGCTGAAGGCAGCGGCACAGCCGGCTGGAGAGCTGAAAGCAGAGGCAGGAATAGGCAGCAACTTTGGCAGGGGATGAAGCTGAATCTGCAGAGGTGAGAGGACGAGCAGCAGTACGGCTGGGAACCAGGAAGGTGGTCAGGTGGCTGAGGGATGCTGCTCCAGCCTGCGCTCCAGGGTGGCTGCTGAAAACAGAGCTGGAAATGTTTTCCCAGGTAAGTCTGTGCCTGTGTGAAGGCCAGAACTTTGATCAGCAGCAGAAGAGGGATTCTGGTTAATGGGATATTGATGAGGCAGGAGAACAGCGTAGTTGTACATAACCAGGATACCGCAGAGCAGATCCTCGCATGGTGTACATCAGCATCACTCCACTGAAATCCAAACAGAAGCTGGCAAATAGCGGCAGAGAAAGATTCTTCTACACACAGAGAAACCAGTCTCAGAACATGAGAAATTATCAGGCCCTTTTTGTTTGGACATGATCCTGCAAAATCAGCCAGCCAGGATGAATGAAGATGCCACTGGATAAGGATATTCCAAATTCAATGGTGACAGCAGTGTTAAAATACCCACAGTGGCAAGTATTTGAGGGAGTCACACAAATAGCTGCCAGCTTCAGGCAAAAGCAGATGGAAAGATAATCTGAACTACAAGTGTGCAGGCCTGTCCCAGGGGAGCCTCACAACACACAAGGAGGAAATATTTGGGAAAGTTTGGAGTCCTGCAATTAAAGTTCCTTCCAACTTAATCCAAAGAGAGAAGACTCTGTGTGAGCCAGCACAGCTGGGTATGCACAGGTAGAAAGGGAAGTAAAAAACTTTTTTTACTCCCTGAGGTAAAAAGAAGGGTCAAAGAAAAAAAAAAAAAAGAACACCCAACCAAAAAAAACACACAAGTCACAAGCAGGATCAAGTCTAATTAAAGGAGCAAAAATAAGCGACAGCTCCAAAAAGGCAGGGGCTATTTTCATACAGAGCAAAGGGTCGCTGGCATGTATTTGCAGAGCCCCAACACCCAGAAGGCAGGGAGAAAAGAGTTCCTTTGTGAGAGGGATAGGGAAGCATGGGAACGCAGGAGCCCTGGGGTAGCTCAGAGGCATTACTGTACTTAGCACAAAAGAAAGAAACAATAGAGGGCAAAAGGAGACAGGGCTGTTTATTTTTCTGGGTATGGTAGGGCTCACAAGTAATTTTGGGAGAGACATTTTTGCCACTGAAGAGGAGAGAGCACCAGACCCCGATAACAGTTCAAGAGGCATGGAGACCACGAGGTTAAAAATGGGAGAATCTTAAATGAAGTAGAGTTAGAAATTGTCTGATAACAGCTATTTCCTTCAGGTAAATGACAAACTGGTGGTCTGCTGGAAGAATTGCTGCAAAGGATCTTCTCAAAAGAGGAACAAGGCTGTTTGAGAAATGCTGAGGATTATTAGAAGGAATTATCCAGAAAAGCCCTTATAATAACATGCTTTCTTTTTATCTGAAGCAAAACGCAGGGTGGAAACCAAACATTTTAAAATACAGACACAGTTACTCTTTCTCTGAGGCCTCTCAGCCTCTGCCTCTGACTCAGGGGCTGCACGAAATACCAAGCAACTCCCTGGAGCTCTGCACAGTTCCCAGAACCAGGACTGCCACGATGCAAACAGATTTTGGGAGTGAGACAACAGCGACCAACAACTACATTTGCTGGTACAGCATCGATTTCAAGAGAACTATCTTAAGACACACCCACCCAAGTTTCCAGAAGTACCAAGAGCTCAGAGCTTTCAAGCTGAAATTCAGTCCTTCATCGCCCTAAACTTAGGTGCCCAAATCCAGCATCCGTCCCCGGAGCTTTGCCAACATCTGACCAGAGCAACTTCTTTACAACTACTCTGCCTAAGTTCTACAATTCCTGTTCCCAAAGAGCAGGAGAACTTGACAAGACATCATGCAAATAAAATAAAAAAACCCCACCAAACAAACCCCAGTGAATCAAATAACTCAACAGCATCCTCTGGTAGATGAAGTAGAAGGGTCAAAAATTAAAGACAGACGTAGAGCTCACTAGGATGCAACGAGAGACACCAGAGCAGGCACCAGAACACCAGAACTGCAAGCACCAGGCACTTCCCAGACAAGCTGCTGCATTCCTGCCAGGCACAGCAGAGAAGAAATCCAAGACAAAAATCAGTCTTTCACTCACCAAGCCATTCTTCCCCAGGAGACACCCTCCCCCTCCCGAGACCAAACCCAGCTTTCTCCATGAAACCAAAATAAAGACAGGTTATCCTGCTGCAAACCTAGATGTTTACAGTGCTTGGAGTCACAGTTTAGCGAGTGCCTTTCACGTCCTGAAGGCTGTTCCTGCTACAGAACGTGCAGCTTCACCCTGCACTGGTGAAACAGAGACAAGGATCACTCTGTCACTTCAGTTCAAGCCTGGTAGTAATTAATTCCATTGAGTTTGACATTTGAGATAAATGAAGTAAGGAACATGCTTCCACCATCTGGAGAAGCACATGCTGACACTTCCAATCACTTGTGCATCCACTCGTGAATGTGTGTAAGTAATGTTTGGTATTTTTACATATAGAGAGAGAAGGTAAATGACACATCAAGGCATCAATCCATGCAGACAAGTACAACAGCCCAGCACCACTCACCCTACAGATGAGCAAAAGGCATGCTGAGTAGTGAAAGTAGCCAAAGGAAGTAAGAAAATATTTGGGAAACTGGAGACGAAGCAAATACCAAGAAGAGTTATCAGTATATTTTGAGAAGACTGATTTATACATGGAGCATGCTTGATATTCTCTCCATCACTAAAATAAGCAATATATGAAGTACTTAATACTAGGGTATATACAATAGCTTAAAAGTAATCTTTGCAACATTTTATATGCCCTCATTTATTACTGAAAGGAAAGACAGACTTTTCCTAGCTACCGGAAAACAAATTTTGTCCTTACAAAAGTGCAAAGAGATCACTTATAGTATGTTCCTCTTCCCTTCATTAACATGCTGAGATATCTTTTCCAGAGCAAGGAGAAGGGAAGAGACATTCACTTTGACATTAAGACTGACATCCTAAAGAATATAAGATCAGCTGCACACAAAACTTAAGCTCATGGGAGTCTGGAAAGGACTCTGCCCTTTTCCAGTGCCATTCTGACTCCTCCTGCCCATTCCTGTGAAAAGCCATCCGGACAGGCATGCAGAGAAGTTCCAGTTGCAAGTTCATTGCTATGTGCATAGATAATATAATTAATTTCAAGTTAAAACCAGGACATTATGGGTCAATATCACTGTGTCAATTCAAAGCAGCCATAAACCTAGTTTAAGCATTGCTAAAGTTTGTGGCATGAAACAGGAGTTTAAGACTAACCAGAACCAACCAGCTTATATGAACAGGTTCTACCAAGGCTGGAGCCACAGTACACACACACGTGTACTCTTGCCGCAGGGTTCAACACTTGTGTCTGCAACCACCTGAAATAACCCTCCTGCAGCCCCCAGTACTATGGAAAAGGGTTTCTGCTCCTCACGCCCAGTCCTTGGCGGAACATTAGTTCCTCCAGTGGCAACTACCTCCTCTCCAAAGGCCACCGACATCTTGCCTTACAGAGCAGCTCCTGCCCTACATCCATCCCTTCCTCTGCTCATCCTGGGAAGCTTTATAAGTGACAAGACAGTTGTGTGAACAGTAAGGCAGGGCTGCCCTCAGCAGCACAAGATGCTCTCAGGCCAGCAAGACTCACCCGCGCCAAGTAGGTCACTTCCTTCCAAACTGCTGATCCATCGCTTGGCAGATGTCCACGGGCACAGACAAGGACTGTGGCTTGCCTGGAGCAGGTTATTTCACCTCCCAAGTCCTCTGACAATTATTTCTCACTAGGCTTTACTTCCCAGAAGAATTTCCCACGTGCCTGATTTAATCCTGTGTCGACTGACATTACACAGGCATGACATACCTGCCGGCATTACCACCCCCCCACTATCATCCACTGCTCACTAAAATGGAAGGAAAAGCGTTGAAACAGATCTATTCCCCCACCCAAATACATTTCTTAGGGTGCATCTGGTTTAGCTCCTCAGTATAAGAGAGCCCATTTCAGTTTTACAGAAGCTCCCCTCATCTCTCAAGCCTTTCTATTGACTAAAATGTCCTATAAGATACTCTGAGTTTGGGCATTTTGCCACCATCAGATAAATCATCAACTTGACCCCCACAAGTCACAACAGGGGCAGGTATATGGGGCGTCAAATCCCACCTCAGGTTCCTTAGAGGCCACATGAGCTGAAGAAAAGATGTGGCGGATTTTACTCCCCCAAAAGCAGATGTTTCAGCGTCATCCATAAAAAGCTTAGTCCTAGGCCACAAATTGGCCAGCTCTGCTCAAGCAGCAGAGACTCAGCTATTTCCAGGCTCGCAGGAATCATGCTCCTTTTAGCAGCACGGCTGTTCGTTATTTGGGATGAGTGTCCCCAGGGCAAGGAGGGCCCCGGCTTGTCTGGCCAAGACTTCGGAGAAGGGAGCTGCAGGGAGGGAAGCGCGCTGGGTTACTCGGTTACTCTTAATATGCAGAACATCTTTAACTAATGTTCTGACTCTAAAAGCTTCAGAGCATCTTGAAGTTTATTGGTGTGAATTTTTAATTACCTACAAAAGAGGCACCCAAAGTTCTTTACAGATATTTCCACACCCAAATCAAGCCGCAGTTTTGGTTCTGGTTCATATTTCAGAGGAAAAAAATCTCAATCAGTTTGGGGTTATCCAAGCCTATTCCCCATTACCACAAGAAATGACATTGTGTTTTCCAAGGCTGTATCCCGATCGGCACTGTAAAATGCTCCACAACTTGCCAAATAATTGCAGGCCTGCGGGCAAGGGAGGCAGCAAGTCCAAAGCAGTGGTAGAAAAGAGATGAAGGGTGGGTTTGTGATTCAGGCCCGATGATGTGATGCTACTTCACTACCTAAATTCCCAAGGTCAACAGAAGTCAAGTCCCAGCCCCGCATCTGCCCGCAGCTCCACGTAGACAGACTCCTGCAACAGCGCAGTGCTGGAAGAGACGGCCTGGCAGTCGAGAAGCTAAAAGTCCTGTCTCGGCCCAGGCACGGGGCTCTGGGCCAAGATAAAATTCAGTGTGTAAGTGCCAAAGGGTCAGACCAAAAATCCCGGCCTATGCACAGGGAAGATTTTCCCCTTGGCACTCAGGAATCTCCTAAACAAGGACCACAGCCACATTCAGAGGCTGGGTACAAAGCACCGTATCCAGCACCCTTGGACACTGCTCTGCCAAAGGCGGCAAAGCTTCTTGGCTCTGCTTTCCCATTTAAGGAGTAAAGGGCTGATTCTGTCTAGTGTTTAGCTCCGCTCACAGGGAGCATCTCAGATCTTGCTGTGGGAATGTGGTTGGAAAAAAGAGACGATGGTGAGACACTGCAGAAGAATTAACTCTCCGTGCTGTCTCTGGCAGAAGGGTTAAAATTTGCCTGCTGCCTTTTCTATACAGTCTTATAAGACAATGGCCTCCAGTGCATAAAAGCCTTCACTGCTTCCTGATATAGCTCTTTAATTACAGAGCACTGGGAAAATTGATGTTTCCAGAGTAGATATGGCCCTTGTTTTTTTTCTGTTTTGTATCCTGCAGGGAATCAGGACTGAAGTCCCGAAAAAAAAAACAACAACTCAGAGCCAGTTACAAGCGCTGGGGTCTGTCTGCTCCTCCTCCCAATCCCAGCTCCTGAGGTCAGCAGGGAAAGCATCCAACAGTTTCAGAAACGACAGATTGTTTTAATTTAAACATTTGAGAGAGGCAGAATGAGCGACTTTCTCCCAAAGTGTACACGACGTGACAATATGCCTCTCCCGATCCCTGCAAACCCTTGCGAGAGAACATTCCGAGCAGTTTTCCTATAGGAGCAGTGGCCAGCCTGTGCCAGAGGCAGTGACCAGGATGAAAGCTGCTTCCTCCTCCCACCCTCGCCTTGCTTTTGAAGCACAGAAACGATGAGAGGATTCTTACTGATCTGCCCTCCACGTTACAAAAAGCAGAATGCCCAACGGGATCAAGAGAAGAACAACATCGGTCTCATCAAGAAAAGCATCTGCAGCCGCAGGGCCCCAGGCGACCAGTCCTTATCCTTCAAGGAATCGACAGCTTTCCAAGATGAGACACTGAGCAGCCCACAGTCAGGGAACAGATGCTGTACTCAGGGGATGGATAGACTCCTATCTTCTAGGGGAAACCTCCGAGGTGCACGTCCATCATGGCTCCTTCTCCATGGTGGCTCCCAGCGTCATCCCCCAGCAAGCCCAGAGAAGCTCTGCTGGTCCCACACATCTCATCATACTAGAAGCTGTGCCGTGCCTGTCTAGCAGCTGAACACACCTACCACCCGGCTCATCTCTCTCCAGAAACCTTTAACTTCCACGCAGTATCAACACAAGGGGTCTAGACTCAATGCTTCGCCGCGCAAACCCGGCACACTCCTCCCACACGCGTGACCTACAAGCCACCAACTCCTGCCTTGCTACAGCCCTCAGTCAGCATCACACTAGTGTATCATCAGCCAATGAGTCCCAGTTCCCAGATGTTTGATATCAAATGGAATTTGTGTTGAATTTCCAGCCAGCTTGGATCAAAGTTATACTGGCAAATTCATCTGAAAGTTGTTTATGGAAATGATGGGCAAGAAAAATACTTGGTTTCATTTTTCTACTGAAGGTGCATTTTTATGAAGAAGGGTAAATCAAGATTCTAAAGCTTCTAGTTTTTTTTTTTTAAGGGACATCCATTTTACACCACAAGAGTGATTTCAGAAAAGAAAATACCAATGGCTAAAAAACAAAAACGTCAGTATTTCTATAGACTGTCTTCTCAGGATCCATATTCTGCCAAAATGCCAAAGCAGTACTAGACAATACGTAGGGGCGTCTGCCACCATCTCAAACCCACTGCGGATGTTTCCTTTCCAGGACAGTGAAAAGCAATTAGCCAAAATGCTGATAATAACCCCAGAGGAGGATGTTTTGGCTATGTGAAAGGAAACCCATAAACCCATAGGTACAGGAGCCCATGACTTAAAAAGAAATTCTACTCCATTAAAAATAAGCATTAACAACTTCTGAACTGGCTTCTGTTCTCTGGCCTCCTTGGCCACCACTGCTGTTTTATTGAAATTGCCCCAGCAGTATCAATTAAAGGAAAATTCTGGCCAAGGCCTGATACTATCCCACCCACTTGGCATTAACCCATCCCCAGCTCACTGCTCCCCCTTGCCACACGTGCAACCCACAAGCCACATTTCTATTTTCAGCGCTCTGCCCGCGGGGTTAACCAGCTGCCTGGGGGTTGCTGAATGAAGCTTTCGGGCAGGAAATTAAAAAAAGCTTAATTTACAACTGGGTACTGACTAGGGCAGGGGATGGGCTCATGCTTACCTCCATGCACCCTGCAGACAACATCCCACCATTCTGCTCTAACACTGCTGCTCCTTGCCCCAGGATGGTGCAGGAACTGAGCTGGGACCCTGCTGACACCCAGTGCTCATAGGTCACACGTTTTCTCATCAGCATGTCAATAGATAACACATGGCAGCACCTTCAAACATGACTAACCCTTGCTCTAAGTGTTGGAGGAAAGCAGCTTGGCTGAGTAGTAGGAGCCTCCACACAGATTTGCAGGAGGCCTTTCCTTCTGAGTGCCACTGGGTATATATGGAATGAGAGCTCACCAATCCTACAGGCTCCAGCTGTTTTGCAAAACAGCAGCAACAAGTCCAACGCTTCCAGGGTCTCATCCTGATTTTCTGCACCCAGTTGGCATCAGCAGCTCCCTCTGGAGTCCCTCACAAGCACAACTGCCAAACCCCAGCTCCAGCCCCTTGCTAACTTTAAGGTGCTTCAACGGTTCTGCAGATCTCAGCTGAGATTTACTCTTGTCACTCCCTGGAAAGTGCAACGAAACAGAGCTGTTTGGCTCCAGCTGAAGCACCTCACTTGGAAGCTTCCTTTTTTCCCATTTCTTTTGAGCAGAATGACACTTGTATTCACAGTGACTCATCTCCTTGACCTTTCTATTCACTTTTAATGGTGCAAGCTGGAAATAAGGGCATACAAACAATGCATTCATTATTCAGCTGGTGAACTGCAGCCCTCAGACCAAATCTCTCCCCTGCAGCAGACAAGAGCACACAGAGCAGGTATCTCATTCCAGCACATCTAGGATGAACCCCCTTCAAACACCACACAAACTTACTGCTTAATTCATATTTGAGGGGTGCAGCGGAATGAGCTGCACCAAAAATCACTGTGTAAAATGCTGCAGGAATACAAGAGATCCTGGGAAACTGGCAGTGTCATCTCCAGGAATTCAGCTGCAATGAATTCTTGCTTAAGTATTGTCTTGGAAACAAAAAAGGGGGTGGAGGGAGGAATAGCAGAGGAAGAGAGGCCAGCAAAGCTCTCCGTAAGGGGACATGAGCTCAGCCAAAGTACAGCTTTCCTGTATATCCATACTCAAAAAAACAGAAACTCCAGCTGACATGCAAATGAAACTTTAAATCTGGCCACTAAAACTGCCTGACAAGTCCCTTCAAGCAGGGACTCCAGCAGACCCCTTAGTGACCTCTCCTCTCTAGGAGCTCCCCCCATTCCAGCCTTTCCAGCAGAGCTGCAAACTCCCCCGTCCTTCGCAAGTTACAGCAGCGAAGTGTGGAAAGGCAAGAAAAGAAAAGGGCTTTAAACAGCTTGCTTAAAAGCTGAGCCAGGAAAAAACTTATTACTTTATTTACTCTGAAAGAATTAGCATCTCCCTGGCTGCAGGCGCACAGCTTGATCCAGCCAGGGATGGCATGCAGGGTCATCCCAAACTAACTGTAAGATTTAGCTGCATGTAAGCCAGGCAGATCATTCAGGTCTTCAATCTGCAGCTTCCCCATGAGAATAAAAAGTCCCCCAACATGCAGCCCCATCCCTTGTTAGGAAAACAGGATGCCCAGCTCCTTTGGGGGACATCCAGATGCTGTTCAGACCAATGAAAAGCAGCCCCTGAGCGCAGCACAACTAAAGTGTGGCCTTCAAATCTTTTTTCAGTGAATCCAGAGCGGCAGGGCTGAGCACCACAAGGAACACAGCATCAGGAATGGAAGACTTCTCAAGAAATCCAACCAAATCCACAGGGATGAACACACTTGGCCCACAGCCTGTGGCAGAGAACTCAACAAAATCTGTCCAAATCTAAAGGCAAATCCAGAAGGTTATTTGGATTTTGACATGTAGGGCGTTAGTGTTGCTAGACAGGAAAACATCATCACAAGAGAGGAAAAAGGATTTTTGAAGTAGAAAACTCCTAGACCATAACCACTAACATCACCTGAGGCATAGGGATGAAAAGAGACTCTTGGACCACTTCAGCTCTTGAAAGCACAAGTCTTGCAGTCATGTCAGCATTAAATTTGTGTTAAAGCAACACCTCAATGCCAGGTGCACTACAGGGAGACAAGATCAGGCCCCAGGGCATGGGAAACACAGGGACCTGAAGGCTGGCAGAAAGTCTGCAGTAGATGTTAGGAATGAGCACCGATGTAACTCATTGAAATCACTCAATCCCCAAATTATCCTTTCCCCCCCCCGCCCTTCTCCACCTTATTAAACAATCTTGAAGGAAAACTCCAGCACTGTAAATACATTAATACCATTTTTCTAGTTTCAAAAAATGACAGCTCAACATTGTGAAAGCTTCCAGATGATGCTGAGAGTCCTGTTGGCTTCTGGAGAGAAAGAGAGCCCAGACTCAGTGCAACCAACCTCAAAAAATGCCTTTTGTGTAGCAACTTCATTTATTTATTTTAATCCTAAAGATTTTCCAGACACATCCACAGAGAAACCACAGCATCATCTGGATGGTTCACTCAGTGCTAGGCTTCATTTCAAGAGCCTTGAAACTTGCCAGGAGTAACCCAGTGGCTAATTATACCATATTGCCAACCTAAGTTTTTTCCACATAACATTAGATTTTAACAAAGTTTTTCCATTCTTTCATGTCTCAACTTTTTTATTCCTCCTGGTTTTGCTCATTCTTCCCATACTGGGTTTTTCTTTGTTTCGTACAAAGGTTTATTATTTTATTTTTAAGAAAAAATTGCCAGCTTGCAAACACAGTACCTATCACTTAAGCTCCTATCTAGCTAGTCAGAGCAAAATTGTGGATATACAGCAAGGTCAGGCTGCAACTGGAGAAGACAGTCTCAGGAACTTCTCTCAAGCAAGCCAGGAGGGCAAAGGAGAGAGAATGCACTTCCTAGACCAAGTGCAGAGGGTGTAAGTAGGTAGCAGGCAATGCCAGGAGGCAGAAAAAAAAAAAAAAAAAACAAGACAAAAAAATCCAGATTGCATTCTGCTTGCCTTGGTCAAAGATTTGCACCCATGGCCAAATGACAAAGCTGCTAAATCAGAACACTGCTGGGCTGATGCTCAGCCAAAGGGGAACAGCCAAACCTCAGCAATGAAGCTCTTTCCTGATGCAGATGTTCTGCCTTCTCTGGAAAGTACAAGACAGGTTCCACCTGGAAGAGTTTCCCTTCCAAAAAGAAACTCCTAAAACCTCCCCAGAAAGCCATCTGCTGTTAGCAGGGAATAAAGCCTACCAACATCTTCAGGCTGCTATTCCTGACAGCTCCAATAGTTGCACTCCAAAGGGGTCATAACCAGAAAGAAATCCATGGGATAGTGTCTCCCAGCAAAATGCCAGTACCAGGTCCCTACTGCTTCTATAAAACAGACCTGACGTATCTCCAAGATAGATGGTTGAATTCAATACTAAAAAAACTACAAGTGAAGGACCTACACAGCTAGTGCAAGGAAATCAATGGAGATGATCAAACTGTCCTCTAGAAGAAGCATAACTCTCACGTGTGCACATACCTCGGTGGTGACAATGACTTTTACAGTGGGACAGATCCTACAGATCTTAAATTTGACCCAATTCCAGCAGATGACTGCTTGAGGCCTCACCATTCCCAAAATATCCTCAAGAGCAGCAGTATCAGACCTGCCACAGTGTCAGGGACTTCCTAAATACATGATGAGTAGAAGTCTATACTGGATAAAAGCACAGAACGGAGAAGCAGCCTTCTTCCACATGAAAGTAGTCTGGGAAGAGCTGTGTTCTCTGGTTTACTTCCCAGGTAACTTTTCTCATTTTAAACTGTAGTTTCCGTTTACCAGAAGAATAGGTATTTACAAGTCACGATCACGTTGTCAACAGAACCTAAATAATGTTTTAAATCTTTCTCTGAAAAATAATTCATTTTATAAAACGATAGCTGCATCTGGAGGCTAAACCTTCTGCTAAACAAGCCAGGAGGGAGCCGTGGGCGAGCGGGTACATCCGTGGGGAAGTGCCAAATTTATACTCGTAAGGCAGCAAGGATTTCCCCCGGCTTTGGGGCTGCTACACTTCAGAGTCAACTCACACACAGCAGAGCACGAGCTCCAAATGGAATCGCTGTTCCCAAATCACTCCAGACCTGAGCACCTCCATCCCGAACCACGGCGTGCACAGACCAGTCCTTACTGTCCAACATCAGGGCCAACCAGGAGGCCACAGATGCTCCTAACTCAATCCTTTGGAAGTCTGCAATGCTGTGGTGTGGCTGCAGGGTATCACAAGACAGAAAATTACCAGTTAGATTTGCTCCACATCTCAAAAAGGGGTAATCTTGAAAAGCCCATCTTCAGCAACAAAAAGTAAGGGGTAGGGACAGCATCCATTTAAACTGAGGATGCAACATCCCCTTTACAGGCCTTCTCTATTTGTTCTGGGGCAGACTATGTCTGCAAGCAGTAACACCAGCACAGTTTTGTTTACTGGGTTACTCTCGCTCCCAAAAAGAGGTTTTCTATGTGAGGATCCAGCATTAAAGATCAGAGCCAGCAACACCAGCAGCCAAGTCCATGCTGTTGTCCCTCTTTACACATCAAAAAAAAATAAAAAATCTGCAAATCTTCAGCAGTTTTTGCCTTAGAGCTACCCCTAAAGACCAAAGAAATGGGATTTCTCCAATCCCCAACAAATCACTGCCCTGACAACGCTGCAATGTTTTGGATGGAAGAGTGGAAGCTCCTGTTAGCTTTGGTGGGAGCCAACAGAGCCAGCTCTTTGATTGCAAGTCTGAAACCAGCTCCTGCATCCAGCACGGCTGCAGAACTGCAAGAAAGTGAGCGCAGGAGCGGCCATCAAAAACCACCTCGAAGGGAACGGTCAGCAAAGAGGTTTCATCTTGACCTCAGCTTACATGGAAAAATAATATATTACCTCAGCTGAACGCCTCTCCTGCATGCCCTGGACGGGGCATGTCCGACAGCTGGGTGCTTTTAAGTTACAAAGTCCTGTTCCAATCTGGCAATACAGAGACAGCATAATCCAGGTTTTACATTGGAAATCAGATCTACCATCAATTCCAGACTTATAAAGTCATATTTCTTCTTGTAAAACAATATCAACACTTTTGATTGGCAAAATATTAAACAAACCACTTCTAACTGGCTGAATAGAGATTTTTTTTAAAAAAAAACCAACCCCTCATTCTAGATGGCTGGGGAAGAGCCAAGGGGAGAAGCAACAGATGGTAATAGGATACTTCACAATTTCCAGTATTTTTATTTCTTTTAAAGGGCACGTCATGTATTCTTATTATACATTTCATTGCCACTAAAGGAAACCGCTGCTTCCAAAAATTTTCACCCAGAAACCTGATTCAATTTTATAGGGATCTGTAAAAGCAGAGACAGATTCCAACTTTGTCTGTGGGTTAGATTTTTGTGTGACATCATCTGTTAAAATATGGGAAAATCTGAGCTGGGAGGGCAGTATTCAGGGGCCGTTCAGTTGGTGTCGCCTTTGCCATTGCTATTTCTCTATTGTTCTGGAAACCCTCTCTGGAAAAGTGTCTTCCCCCTTTTCTTTGGAGCCACCTGATGGATCTGCTTCTGAAGATGATTACTGAGAAGATTCACCTCTCTCCATACAGAGAAGACAACTAAAATGAAACTGAAACAGAAACAATCTGAGCTGAAATAAAACCAAAGAGAACTTGGAAAGATTAAAGAGAGCTCTGAAGAGCATCAGTCAATGCTATCAGCAGTCCCAATCCGAGTCCTCCCTCATCCAAATTATTTGATGTCCTATTAGGAAGGTCATTAGGAAAACTCAAAGCCTTTCCCTGTAAGAGTTTCCCAAGTGTGACTTAGAGCTGCACATCGGCCCTACAAAAGCTCCCAGCCATCTACCGCAGCATCAGCTCCAGCCAGCCCTCTGCTCCCCGCAGCTGCACCCAAAAATTTTAGAAAAGTTATCAGGTAAATTTAAAGAGCAGCTGGATCTTACGCTGAAGGATAGACACCACCAAGAAAAACGCCTAAGGATGCTCCAAAGCCATTAAAACACTAATACGGACAAAAGAAGAAAGGGAAACTGTTGTCATTTTTCCTCTGAAAGAGTTGAGACCGGTATAAACTCAGTTTTCAAGTGACACAAAGTAGCAGAGCAGCCTGACAAGCTGGCTGCACAGAAAGGGAACTCAAGATGAGCTGGTACCATTCCAGTATTCTTCTGGTCAGAAAACTGCTTTAACAGTCCTGTACTTTAGCAGCACAACAGAAAAAAAAAAAGTCAGAGTAGCTCCAACTGCTGTTAACTTCTCCTCCAGTGATGTTCTAAAGGCATTTTATTCATTGACTAGCAACTTATTTTCCATCTTGCTCAGACATTGCAAGCAAACCATTAATGAAAGCATTCCTCGTACGCCCACTTTTTCTTCCTTAAGGTCATTTTAAGAACCTAGAAATTACACTAATTCGCAACCACGCTGCTATAGACAGAATCCCACACGCATTTGTCTTGGTAACACACAACCAAACCCTGCTAACTCCGCTCTCTGGGCTTCCCAGGAAAAAAAGCAGCCAGAGCGCACAAAAATCAAGCCGGAATCCTAGACGGCGCAGCATTTCGGGACACTTCTCAATTTCTCCAGCTACCCTGCAGAACTCCAACCACTTGAACTTTTCAGATTTCAAAATCAGCTTTGCCAACAAACCGCTTCATAGTATTTCCACTGAACATAAGAAGACCTCAGAGCATCGATACACCCGAGTATCCACTATAAACACCAAGCACTCTGAAAACACTTCGAAAACTTTTCCAGCAGATCTGCACACCTCCAGCTGCCCTACTCTGGCATTTCAGAGCCCACCCGAGGAAGGTAGACATTTGGAAAGCAGAGCTCTTGAAACATGCTCAGCAAACCCAAAGCGACCACTTAAGCGAAATAAAAGTGCTTTGCCCCACTCTTGCATGATTGGAAAAAAAAAAAAAAAAAAAAAAAAGAAAAAAGAGAGAGA
>VWZK01014919.1:118894-224347 GCA_013396935.1 Baryphthengus martii
AAAAAAAAAAAGACATTCCAGGGCTTTTTCTGGCTGCATGTCTAATGCGGTTGCACATCTGGTGCTTCACAGAAGCTTCCTCTTGCCACACTCAACAGCCACAATTCAGGGAGGAATCCCTGAAATTTGGGCTGGTGAGGTGAGCGGGCAGAGGGAGCCTTGGGGTCCCGGGTAGAAGAGGCTACAAAGCTTTTGTGTGCCGAGCTCTGCTGCTGGGATGTGCAGAGGGGAGAGCAGTTACTGCTGGACAAAAAGTTTCTTCTCCTCACTGAAGAGGAACTACGCAAACCGAGAGGTTTCCAGTCGACAAAATACATATACTTTCACCCCCATATACACGCAGATATATAAAGAACTAGAGCCTCCAGAAAACACATCTGACTTTTGCTCCAGAAAAACGAGCCCAGCAACAGGCAGCTCTGCCCTAAGAAAGGCGAATAAAGTATTGTTTTAAGGTTTTTTTTTCCCCCCTTTTACGGGCCCCCTGACAAATGGCATTCAGAGTGTCGGGCAGCTCAAGGAGGTTGAGTGGGTTGTTTCGTTTCTTTCATTTTATTCTTTTTTCCCCCCCTCTCTTTTCCGGAATGCATTGAGTAAAGACAAATGTTTTGCCCCGCACAAAAGCCACCTCGCCCTCCCCAGCCGGCTGCCCCGGCCCCCAAAACCGGGGGGATTCTTCCCCAAAGGAATTAGCACCAGCCGCCGTTTTCTCTCCCTTTCCCCTGGTTCTTTCCGACTCCTGAAAGATACAGGGCCCGGGGTTTGAGGAAGCAAGAGAAAGGGAAGGATTTGGAAAAAGAAAAAAAAAAAAAAAAAAAGGGAGGCAGCCGCTGCAAAATGTGCGTGCAAAGGGAAAAAGTGCAACTGGAAGGAGCAGAATGGGAAGGGGGGATCTCCTGCCAGGCCGGCTGGGGCTGGGGTGGGGTAACCCTCTTCTGGAAGCGCAACGCGGGCTGAACACTGCTCGCACAGCTCGTCCTGGGCTCTAGCATCGCTCTGCTCCCATCGCTCTTCTTCTCACTACAACACTCAGCACCGACCACCTTTGCTCACCAGTGGATGCATCACACTGGTAAATGTCAACTTCAAACGTTTTCGCTTGTTCTGCTATAGTATAGTGGCAATATTTGAACAGTGCTGGAAAAAATAACCATAAAAGCTGACGGTGACCTCCCCATACCAGATCCGTTCCTCCAGCAGTGCCCTCCTTGAGGTCCCAGGAGAGAAGGACAAACCTTACACTGCAGGACTAGGTGGCACACACTGCTCGACAAACCCAAAACTAAGTCATCTGGAGACCAGAGAAGGAAGAACCAAATGCAGCTCTCTCCCGTAACTAAAATGCTTTGAAGACACTGATTAGTGCATCAGTGCCATTAAAAATCAGAGTGCCATTTCTAGCACACATCCAGATGACAATCCCAGCTCCTGTCACTTTAGTGGTTGGAGATGTACTGATTTTTCACTGATTTCACCTATAGACTCATACCACGCCAAAATATCCCAGACCTCCACAGCCCTTGCAGAGCAGGATCCTTAAGGCCTTCTTCATCCACAGGGAAAATAACCGTTGCCATCACCCTAACCTCCACTTTTTGCCTACCCTGGACACACTTTTTTGTTTATGGGCTCAGTCACTCAGCACTGCAAGACCCTGGGTCATTGGCCATTCTATGCATCATACACAAAGGAGGGACAATATGTGAATTAAGGGTCACTTGTCCCGTCTCTGCTTTGGGCTGGCTGATGGAAGAGCTCAGCACAACATGGACTTATATTGAGCTATAGCTATTCATTCAGCATAAACTTTTGACCTACTGGAATGGAAGTTTCTTGGTCGGGTAATTGATATCAAACTAACACATCAAAACCTACCAATACAGGAGGCCAAATCCCACCAAATCTGCAGCAGGAAGCAAGGGGCAAGGGCTGCTCCCAGTCTGCTCAGCTTGTAGCCTAATAATAAAGAAGTTATCTAATGGTTCAGTGGAGAAGAGCTGTAGGAAATATCTTTCTACCTCTGGAAGCTGTTGAGATGCCTTGTCCCTCCTACCGGCCTCCCCGTGAAACTGGAAAGGCTGGAGCATGAGCCACACACAAGAAGAGATACTCTGCTGAAAGAGCCTTTCACCAGCGAGAGGTGAAAGGCAGATTGGCCGCGAGCCCCCGCGCAGGGAGCCGGGAGGAGGCACGCAGCGTGCGTGCGCTGGCTGCAGCCACGTGTAGGGTGGGTACGGTGCCAGTGGCACTCCCGGGCAAATCTCCCAGATGAAAGCCCCTTCCAGTTCTTGCCTTTCATGAGTAACCAGATGACTAGAGGCTGGCGAGACGAATTAAGTGATGCTTCGTATCCAGGGGGAGCCCGGAGGCAAGCTCTTCCAGTAACACCTGCACAACTCTGCGAGTACCGCTGCAGAGCACCCACTGGGTGCAGCCCAGCAACGTCCATCACCACTGCACCTCCCAACTGCTCTAAAATATCCCACTACTCCCAGCAACAGTCCTTTCCACGGGCTGACAGCTGCCTCTGCGATGGAGCAGAGAAGCTATTCCACAGCTCACAGAAACACTGCGTGATGGAGATGCTTTCTCTCTCCTCCACTCATACAGACACTAAAGATGTTATTAAGCATATGGATATGGAACCAGGACAGCTAGAAGCATCAGCAGACTCTCTGTGTTGTAAATACCCTCCCCTTCCCTTCTTCCTGTGATAACCAAAGTAGCATCTTGCTCCACGCTATGGATGCCTAATCACCCTGGAGAGGCACCACCAACCCTCAATGACAAGAGGTGGTATCTGATTTCAGTCCCAGTTACACAAGCGTCAGGGTCCTGGGTCTCCTCATTCCAGACTGGCATTTCTGACCATACAAACAGCTCATTGTTTTGGAATGAGACCCTGTTTTGTCTTCCCCAGCTGCAAGTGAAAATCCCACTAACACCTGAACGTTGTAACCAAAGTGTTGACATTCTCTGCCCTTCCAGCGGCATCCAGCTGTAGGAAGGGGGATACCTAAAGCATCAAGAGCTCTGCAGACAGGGAAATACGAGCAGCTCAGAGCAGTACATTCACTCACACACCATCCATTTTCCAAGGGCTCTTAACTCCAGAAGCAAAGGAGAATACCCAAATCCAGACCCACACCAGATGCAGAGCAGCTTTGCTTTACACCAGTTGAGGACCTGGCCCAGGGAGCTTTTGCTGAGCAGCAACTCTGAGTCCCCAGTTGCTTTCCAGGTGATTTAGAAGCTTGCACAGACCTGTTTGCCCCTCCTTGACAATAACAGAAATACAGAAAGAAGCTTGTAATGGCAAACTGGAAAATTCCAGCATCCTCATGCCAAGTTTAAAGAGCCAAACTCCGAGTCAGAGTGGGGCAGATCATCTGGTGGTGCAAGCTCCAAGTAGGTTTACACGAGCTAGGCGGATTGATGCCAACTCCAAATCTCTCCAGCAGCCAGTTGGGGTAACATCTGAATAGCCAAAGGAATACGTTGCAGCTGTGGCAGTTGGCCAAACATCTTTAAGGAACAGCAGTTTATAGAAGTATCTTCATGACTAAACGCATCTTGAGCTCAGTTGGCTGTTGTTTATAGGATGGAGGGCACATGTGGGAGCTTTCCAAAAAAACTCACCTTAAGATACATAAAGAAAATTTTAAATCATTTCTATGCTGTGAAACCAGACGTGGACATTCAGCCAAAAAACCTCAAAGGCCATTATTCTGTGGTCTGAAAAGAAGTACTGGAATAATCAGAAAGAACAGCCCTGGGTGTTACTGATAACCGGTGACACCCTGTGACTTGCTGCTGAGAACAGACTAAAAATGAGAATTTCTTAGAACGACCTGAGCTGTTGTATAAACAACCAGGAGAGACAACTGCTCTCAGGAATTATTTCAAATTCTATTTATGAAGAGCACAAGTATCTAAAAAAAGACAATTTTCTTCTGTTATCTGTCTTTACTCTTTGCAAAGATTAAACACAGTTGCAACCCTATCCCTAACTCAAATTTTATGAATTGTCTTATGCTGAAGTCACAGTCCTGCTTTATGATCTCACACCTGTCACCATGGAAATGTTTGCTCTGAAATTCAGCTTCAGAAAAAAATTGCTGAATTTAGTGCTGCTGAGATTTTTTTGATTCAAAAATAAAGCTATCCGTTTACCCCCAGAGGAAGCACCACATCTGGTATTCCAAAGCCGGACACCCTCTCAGCCCTCAGAGCTTTGTGCTCTGTGTGGTCTTTAATGCCAGCAAAGCGTTTCCTGTCCTACCCAGGACTGTCCACATCCATCCCCGCCCTGTTGAAGAGCTGCAACTTCCCCAGTGCTCTAAAACCTCGCTGAAAACATTGTTCTGAATCAAGGCCATCTCAAATCTGCATTTGTAGGTGGTGGTGATGGGTAGCACATCAACACTGATATCACAATACCACAAGTTATCAGGTGATACCAAACACGTAGAGCAGACACTGTTATGTTCCAATTAGACTCCATGCTGGCTGGTGACATGATGAATGGATTCAACAGGTACCTTCCAAATGTGAAAACTGTACAATGCTAGAAAGAGTTAATTATTTCTTTTTTTTTTCCCCTCCCAGAAAAAACACAAAACAGAATTAAAAATAGCCCCACTCCTGTGGTTAAGCACCTGTTTTGGCTTTGCAGGCCAGTTTCTTTACAAAACAACTACAGTGCTGTGAAGTCTGGGAGCTGGACGGCCAATTCTCCCAGGTCCCAGCTGCTGGTGGAAACTCAAATCTGATTTTTGCCATGAGGTGGCACCGGGACAAGCCCCATCAGTGGAAAGTGCAGCCAGCACAAGGTGGGGCTTGTTTTTTTGACCATGAAACATTTAAACATACAAAGAGGTTTGTTTAGTAGAGGAAATAGCATTATAAAGAGAACAGACTTTCCACTCCTCCTCTGTTTCCAGCGTCGTTGCCTTCTCTCCCGTTTGACGTTAACGACTCCAAGCCTCGTATGTGTTTGAACCGTACTGATCTATTAAATGCAGAAGGACGAACTGCACTGTGGTGTCTATTGAGAAGAATGAACTCAGTTCACCTTCTTCCCCTTTCATCTCATCCCTTTCCATGCCCAGTGCCAGCTTGGAAGACTGGTAGGAGCTGCCATTCCTTCTCCACATCCCTGTGTTTTATTTCCTCATGCCCTACGATCTGCGGTCAAAGGCCCAGGCTAAACCCTATATAATCTGTCTAGACTTCAGGGAGATAATCCTTGGTGCTACAGAAAGTGTTCTGTTAAACCACGAGGCTGCACATTAACAAGGACCTGTGACTTACTCTATGATCTTCACAAGGGTCAAAAAAAAAATAAAAAGATGAAGAAGTTCCTAAGGGACTTGGACTAAACTCTCCCTGACCCCAATGAACACAAACCACAAAGTTCATTTTCTAGCTTTGTTTTGTCCATCGTAATCATGTCCGAAGATTAAAGGTGAGCCCAAACCACAAAGCTTATGTACAGGTCCAAAATCGTTCAGCGGCATCTGGCTTCAGGGGTTGCAGCTTGGATGCCCGTTAGGAATATTTTCATCTAGCCCACTGTGGTGTTCATTTGCAAGCCTATCCACAAGGAAGGCTTTCAATATTATTCCCAGGGATGAATTGGGATGGACAAATGAGCAGATGACAGCTTATTTCTCACACACCTCCACTTTTCACACGTTAATTGCAATCACAAGTTTACTTAACACACCATCTGCCGGGGCCACAATACATTTTTGATTTTCTTTCAACAATATTTAGGTTGTAGGGTTTTCCCCCCTCTAATTGTTATTCTTGGAATTCAGATAAGCAGTTTTGCTGGTAGAGCCCACTTTCAAGAACCAAGGTCACCCTCCTTCCTGCTGCCTTACATTTTCTGAAATAATGACCAAGACAGATGTCAAGCGTGCTCTCTCCCCAGCAACCTTCCCTCATTACCTACCTCTTCAAGTGATCACCACTCCATTTATGCCAAATATTCCACGCACAGGTTTTTTTTTGGTAATAGTAAAGACCACCTTCAGTAACTTCTAAGCGTGAGCAAGATTTAGTGGTGTACCAAGGAAAAGCCAGCAACTGGTTTTCCCCCACCACACTTGGCTACAATTACCTTCTGTGAGCAGAGCTCTTTCCTAATGAGGGATGTACTGGAATCCTACCCAGGAAAGCCCTAAATCTAAAATAGAAATTACTGGAAATCCTGGGATATCAGATTGAATAAGAAGTCAGCAGTAATTGTAAATCTTAATCTACAGGGTATGGAATAGATTTTGTAAGCGTGGCAACCCAGCTCCTTCCTAGAAGAGCTTTCTAATTTTATATTTTTTTTTGCTGGAGTCAGGAGGGCACTATGATCTCTCTACTCTCAAAAGCAGCCCATATAACCTGACTGTGTACTGCCTCTGTGTATATGAGGAGACGACACCAAACAGAGTTTAGGGCATGCACGGAAATTCGATAACACAAAATTTAGTCTAAAACATCAGGTAAAAAAATAAAATCCTTACACGAAGATCTCCTCAGGCATGGGAGATCTCTTAGACTTCCCAAAGGAAGTGGCAAAAAATCCCATTGCCTGAGTCATATCAAATCAGTCTGGACAAACTTATGCGCTGTTGGGAACAATCCTGCCCTGGCACAGGCACGGATTGGATGACCAGAGAGATCTTTTCCACTGACAGTTTCTGAAAAAATTTGGGTGAATTTCACAAGAAAGTGTGGTCACAGCATTAGGATAAGACTTGTGGCTGCTGCTCCCACCATTGAGCAAGAGGGATACAGCCTTCTCCTGCCTTTGCTGGCACATACGAGGTATCCCAGGCCTGCTGACCATGGTGCACTCCTTAGAACCAGGAATGTAATTTGCTAAGTTTTCCATGCACGCAAGCTAGCAAAGAAATAACCACAAGTGGGTTTTCATCCCTATCAGCAGTAACAGTACAAAAATTTGCACGTTCCACACATGGCCAGGCACACCTCAAATTAACATTGTTTATGAATTATTCTACACAAGTCTAGCAACTGATTAAAGCATCCCAGAATACTTTAGTTGCATGAGCTGACTGTCCTTTCATCCTCTAGTCCTTCCTCAAAACAAACAAGAAAAACCCCAACAAAACAGAGCAACTTAAAGCCCACAGTTTTAATTTTACCAAGCACTTTTCATCCACATTTTCCGTTCTCTAAAATTTCTGTCATTTAACTGTGTAACACAATTTCCAGGCAGCTCTTTCCATTTATGATTTTGTTGCATTAACTATACCCAAAAACCACCGCATTCTGTAGATTCCCCTTTGATTTCCCAAGATTACAGGTTAATTCCACTGAGGGCTTCTGGAGTGACAAACCCCTTCATTTTGTTGTCTTTTCCCCCCTCCCTGTTGAAGTAGTGGTTGAGAAATTATGAGAATACAAAGATGCTACGCGCACCACCCAGCCATCAAAAAGCAATTCAGACAACGGGCAACAGTCTTAGCAAGTCTAAGCTACTTTCTAAATAAAGAGGGGAAATAAAACATCAGCAAAGCAGTCATTTTTGTGGATGAATCACTCGAGGAATCCAATCCAGCTACCAAGTATTCTCTGACATGACTAATTTTTACTTCTGTCTGTTCAGTGTTTCCAGTAAGTCACCTACTCAGACGCACCAGCACCTTTCCACAAGTCCCCACAGTTAACTTACTCCCTTCTCTCCCCACTGATGAGTTTTCCAGTTTGAGGAGCTCTGGGGAGAGCCAGACGGCGTGGCCAAAGGTCCAGACCTCGACCAGAACAAGATCCAAGACTCATTAACATTTTTAGCTAGAGCCACAGTGTCCGTACCTCCAGATTAAGCACCAATATCCACCCCAGATCTCCCCACCACCTGCTAGTCCTGGTTCATTCTCCAGCCTCTCATCTCAGGTGGGTTTCCAGAATGCAGCACCCACACATCCACCATATTTTTACAATAGATGTTCAACTACTGCTTGGGGGATGATGCCTTCCAGTGCTCGGGTCTTTCTGTAGCAGTTCCAGATTTCTGAAACCGTTACCAGGTTTTACAGCAACCAGAATCTGCAAGTTGGTTGGGCACCTCTTAGAATTTCTTGCCTAATTATTTTTTAAATATGGACCTAGTTTTCTTCCCAATTCAGTTGCAGACCAGAGCAGCATACTCAAGTCTCCTGTTTATGTAATTTGGGGGTTTTGTGGGGGATTCTTTGTTTGTTTGGGGCTTTTATTTTGGCTTCTTTTGTTTGTGTGGGGTTTGGGTTTTGTTGTTGTTTGGGTAAGGGTTTTTGTTTAAGGTTTTGTTTTCATACATTCCTCAGACACTTTTGAGGAAATTCAAGGAGTTTTGGCCACACATTTTCAAGACTGGCAGTGCAAAATACTCCACCAGCACCTCGCTGCCCTTGGAGGACCTAAACCAGAAAAAACAACAAAATATCAGCCTTGCTTGCTCTTTCCTGAGGCATTAAAACAACTGGGTTGGGGAACAAGTAACAGACAGACCATGGTCTGCTGTGCTTTTCTTTAAATTACAACTAAACTGCACCTTCCAGTGAACAAACTAACTATAGTTATATATACACAACTGGCTTGAGGGTTTTTTGTTTGGTTGGGTTTTTTTGCCTACAGCCCCATCCCCAAAGGATGGGAAAATTTTTAGGTGATAACCTTCTTGTTGACTTAAAAGGGTTCCCTCCATCACCCGACCCAACTTCAGAACACAATCACAGCCTTGTCACTTCTGGTGGTTTCAGTAGCCCTGGGAAGCAACACTGTGCTGTTCAGGGTTCTGCAGATGGATACAGAGAAAAAACCCAGACATCTAATGCATATAGACAACTCCTAAGCATTAAGAAATAGATAGCTGCATAATTAACATTTGGGGGAGATTAAGTTGGTGTAGAGATCTGTGTGATCTTGATTAGGGACAGATTTTTATTACTGTGGTGTTGTTTTGGTGTTTGTCTTTTTTTTTTTTTACTGCTGGTGATCACAACAGTAGGAGTTTGGCAGCACATCTTGGAGACAGGAGGGCTGGGAGAGAGGCTGGAAGACTCAGCTCGGTCCTGCCCCTTCCCTAGGACCCAGCCCTGATGGCTGCTCAGCTAGTTCAGCCCCTTTCATCTCTGAGCACCACAACACAGCCTCTCAACACTGTTATGGATTTATTTTTTTTTCCTTCAAATCTCTTCTGATTTGTACAAACCAAAAGCACAGGAGTTACCATAGACTTGTCCCAAACCCTGTACCAAAGCAAGGACACCTACTCCAGACTCTCCTCAGCAGCTCCCCCTCCACACAGCAAAGCCTCTCTGGGGACACAGAGCCCTTGACAGCTCATTACACCTCCCAGCTGCATGGCTTCCAGTTTAGGGGTGTCTTTAACCCTTTCATGCCCCACTGTCTTTTATTTACCTACCATACAGCTTGTTTTCCTCCGGCAAAGCTTCCCCATGGCTTTGTATTCATAAATCATGAGGCCAGAGGGGCTCATGTTTCAGAGAGGCCATGGGGCTTCAGTGAATTAAGTCTTGTTTGAACTAGAGTATCTTTTTTAGCAAACCAAACAAACTTCTTGACCTGACTTGTACAACAGCAAAATGAGCCCAGAAAGAACTCCTGGCTGCAGTGGGAAGGTATTTTGTTTGAAAAGTCAAGTATTACAGCTTCCTCATGGCACTGCTGAGAGAATGGAAGATCTGAGGAGACACCCTCAACTCAGACATTGTACTGGGTTCAAGGCTGATTTATGTAAGGGCTCTTTATACCTTTCTGGCAGCCCTTAAATTGCCATCAGTGCCTTCTTGCAGTTTAAGGTGCTTTTCTTGGTGTCATGTTTGGTCCCATTGAGCAGTTTTTCCTTTCCCCTGGTCCTTGGCTTTTCCAGGAGAAATATATGTATATCAACCAGATCAGATGCTCATTTGATTTAAATTGACATAGTTCCAAAGGCGATGAGGCTTCACACACTTATGCCCAGAGCATCTCTGCCCCCATACCTCCCTTTAAATGAAAAACTCAACTACTTAATCACCAAAACATTACCATGATTTAATTTCCAGGGTGACATTAAATCTTGCTGCTAACTGGACTCTCATTTTACAATCTTCCCCAAGACCCACAGAAAATTCAATCCTTTTCCAGAAATGCTTTTCCATTCAGACAACAATTTATTTCCAGCTGGTCCACAGCTCCCATGCAGGACTTCAGACACTTACTATGGGCAGTGCCAAGTAGCCAGCTGTGTAAGTGAGGCACCCATGACTTAACTCATGCAGTGTCAAACCTAAGATCAGAAATTCTGGAGACTGTTTGCCCCAGTCCTGTCCTCTAATAAACCAGCTATTCACTTGAGGGACATTTTAGCACAGATTCCACTTGGGAGGATCTGTGTATTTAAAAAGACAGAAGAGTCTTCAGATGAAGGATTCAATTGACAAAAGGTCACCAGCAAACATGACTAATCCATTATGCTGTTAAACAACTCAACATGCAGGGGTTAATCAATGCTAGCCCAAGGTCTAATCCCTCTTTCTGCTAAATAACTCACTGAAAACAAACTCTGCCTACTAATGTTCTGGTAAGGAAGATAAATGCACACAAGGCTTGAGAAGGTTCAGTTTTCAGAGCTCTCAGTTACTATAAAGCCTGACTACTGTCAGTCTGGCCAGATGTTATTTCCATCCGTGCGAGGATATGGATTAGGGGAAGGTTGGCTGGCGCTCCGCCAGTTTACAAGAGTCAAAGCCCCGGACGACTCCTCAACCTGGGTTCGCAGAGCTGTCCTGCACAAAGCAGAGGCACCATTCCCTTGGGGTCCCTGTGCATATTCCAGACCCCTATTTATAGCAGTGATTTGTGCTTTTACAAGATGGTAATTTCATGCTGCTCATAAATCTTTCCCTGAAAACTGGTATTTGTAGGTCAGCAAGGAGAGGAAGCCAGCAACCAAAATTGCTGAACTTCTGCAGAAACTGTGCAATCGGGCCACGAACACCAAAATGCAATTAGGAGGAATCAAAGAACCTTGTGTTGTCTCTCTCATGTTGGAAGGGGACATGTTTGTTCCATGAGAATCAACAACTGCTGCCTGCACATTGAAGAGGTTGTTCAGGATCTGGGAAGAGGGTGACACTATTTGCTTACCCAGTGGATACAGCTTACTGCATCAAAATGCCAGCCAAGTTTGGACTGGCAAGTCACATCACTGACATTAGGTCATGGAAGTGTTTATCCCCTTGGGTTTTTTTGTTGTTTTGGTTTGTTTTTTATTTTATTTTAGCATTTCTTACACCTCTGGGATTGTGTTTTCCCCCTCAAAGAAATAGGGACTCGGCAGAAGGTTATTTCCATTGGCATTTAAAGATACTGGGAGGAAACTACTCTTAGTTTAGGCTCTGCAATGTTGGAAAGTCCACAGATACAAATGCTAACCTGTCCTTAACTTCCCTTTGTGTCCCTCTGATTTTGGGGCAACCTTGCAACACAGTCCAGTCCTTTGGACTAAACAGCCACACAGAGTTACTGCAGGTCATGCCAACTTAGCAAGCAGGCATTGCAAACTGGGATTTTTGAAGTCACAGGGTGTCAAATACCTCATTTTTTCCCTGACAATGCTTCCAAAACTAATAAGTAAGGGAAACTCTTTAGGACTATGCCCATCCTTACATTCATGTGCATCACTGAACTAAAATGGCTTTTATTCCAAATGCCTGCTTACATATAACAGGCTTTTTATAATTAGGAAATAGTTCCTGAAGAAAAGTTAATAAAACAAACCATTTTCCAGCTCGCATTCAGTTGGAAGGGCACTTCAGCTTCCAAATAACTTCTTTTCATCACAAGTCTTGCCTGCCTCTGATCATCAGTAGGTGACCTGTAGGATGTTTGCTGTTTGGCTAAGCATCCAAAACACTTGCTGCTTTTTTTTGGTGATTTTTTTTTCAATACGTCACTGGAAATTGCAAAGTTCACAGAACAGCTCCACAGTGAATTTGCAAGCTGCTTCCCCTCCCAACTTCAAGTTCTCCAGGACCATCTACAATCCGATACATGAGAGGCACTCAGTCAAAAACATGTGATTATAAAGCAAAGAGTTAGTCCAACACCGAAAGTAACTTAAAAATCAAGTCTCCTCTTTAAAGACCTGTGCCTGACCTCTGCTTAGTTACACCCAAGTATGTCAGTCAAACTATTTACAGCAAAAGAAATCCCCTAGCCCTATCAACTTCTTTAATTTCAGTGAATTTTTCATGCAAAAAGACCCAGTTCCTACAACCTAAATAAGGACAGTGATTCATGGAAAGCCAGAATTCCATTCCTGCACAGTGGCTTCACCACCCTTCCCTGCACATTTCAGGCTGTTTGCAGCAGGCAGCGCAATCCCCATTTCTCCCCATCAGCACTGGATCATCTCGGCTGGGCGGGCCCCCCCATGGATGGCGGTGGAGAGTTGGGATCTCACCCAGCAGCTCTGTCAGACCTTTGCTGGAACAGGAGGCGGCAAATGTGGAAAGCAGATGTGCGAGTGAAGGAAATCGGGTTTGCAGAAGACAGGGAAAGGAAGCAGAGAGCAGCCTGCGGGAACAGCACCTGTCCCGCTAAAGCGAGTTGCACGCTCCTAATAAAATGCCTTCGCAGCAGAGGCAGGCACATTAACCAACCAGCTCTCTCCCACATCCTCTGCTAATTTGTCTTAACACAGCAGGAAGCAGTCTAGCCTCTGAGATATCAGGAGACATCAGCAGGGACCAGGCTGAGGACTTCCAGCAGCAAGATGTGCATAGCTGCTGCCTGAACTGGCTGCTCACCAGCAGAGCCAAAGAGCCTTTTGACTGAGTCACTGGCACAGTGAAGAAACCTAAAGGATTTCCCAGCTCCTCTACTGACTCTGGTGAATCAGTCACTGAAGTTCAACAGTAAACTGGCTGCAAAACTTTGAGAAAAACACTAACGTTGGATATTTTGATGTATCGCTGTCTACCTGATTTGGCGCACAGATTTAAACCTGACCTCCTCCTTCCTGGCTGTGGAAGAAAAAATAAGTTTCCATAAGGTTTAGTCCCAGAGAAGCAGAGCTTTGCCGACTGCAAAAGAAGCAAACACATCAAAACTGCGCTCAGACAGCTCTGAAGAATATCCTGTAAATCTTTCACCTGTGACTTTTCACTTGATCTACTCCAAGGCAGGATGAAGGGAAAAAAAAAAAATCAGAAGTGGCTCTTCTCAGGTGGGAAGAGCTATAATTTAGTTCAGTATTAATTCTGGAGTACAGTGTTGGTCATGGGTGCACATGTAACATACTGAAAGCTGTTCAGGCACATCATATAAAGCTGAGGTTTCTTGGCTCATTGTAGAGAAGCTGAACTGTGTCCTAATGCTCAGAACATCAGATATGCTGGTTCAATCATTTCCCAATCACACTGTACACTGACCTCTTCAGCACCTGCATTTTTCCATTCCCAGAGGAGTAACTAAATACCTCTGAATATCAGTATTCCTCAAGCCTGTAGTTCAAGCATGGATTGAGCAAATTCTTCAGACAGGTTGGAAACACGTTTATGAAAATATCAGTCTAGAGTCCAGTGTAAAATCATTATTCCACCCCCCTCCAAATCCTCAGCCAGACAAGCCCCATTGCAGCTCTGCAATCTGTTTGCTACAGTCCAAATCCTCAGACACTCACAGGAGGAGATGCCAGCCTCCCACAGGTACCCTTTGAAAGCCCAAGAGCAACTCCCTCTGACCTCAGCAGTGACTCACATTGCTACGTTTGCTTCCTGTGGATCCTTCTATCACATGCAGCAATATCCCCGTAGGACATGACAAAAATCCAGCTGGTGGCTGTTTTATTTACTGCCAGCTGCATCTTCTCCTTTGAGTACAGCAGCATCTGATATGTAAAGTTTGATAAGCCGTATACATGTCTTCCTTATCATCCTGCTCCAGCTTTTCATTTACCAAAGTCCCATCAACACAGAAGGAATAATATCTTGCAATATACAGTGTGGCCTTCAGAGACAGAGCATCTCGGTTCCCTACTAAAGTTTGGCATGTGGCAGCACAAGTATCATTTAATAGTAGGACCGAGATCAACATTTGCTGCTAAAAATAACATTAATTATGCTGAATTGACAATACCCATGAAGATTCACCTAAAGCAAGGCAAAGATGGCAATTCCTGCAAGCACACTTGCCAAGACTGATGCAGACAACAGAGCAGAATCAGCATTATCCACAGCAGCAAAGCAAGAACCAAGACTGAGTTTGGGGTGAAGTCTGGGCCATTTGCACAAAACTCCAGGGGCAGGTTGTTCACAGAATTTATCCCAGCAACTCTGAAAAAGCTGTGTGCAATGGGAGCACAGGTGTGACGAGAAACTGCTAGAGAAGCGAGCAGCTCACCGAGTGATGAACCCAGGCACCCTGCAAACATTGCCTCCAGGAGAGCTACACAGAGGTGGAAGCCCCACAGGTCCACACAGCCTAGCAGAGCCTCTCCTTTACTCATTTCTCACCTTGCCGGCAAGTCCAGTTGGTAGCAGAGTGTGCAAACAAGGGTGTTTGAGCCATTGTGTCCATCACAACCCTCTCCTTGTGGCTCTCCTTCCAGTAAGCACCTCTCCCCTTCCCCTGCAAGGCTCCAGCTTTCAACACGCTGCCCCAGGACCAAGCATCGCTATCATTTCTCCTGCACAGGGAAGGTCAATACAATATAAACAGCATGTTTTCATCATTGTGCTTAAGTTGAATGGCAATTAACTGTATGGAGTTATTCATCCCCTGCCTGGCTATGCTATGACAAGGACTTAACATTATTAGTTTAAACAGGACCTCCGTTGTTTCCCCCGAATGCTGCGTTGGCATCAATAGCCCTGGGGATGAGGAAAAGAGCTTCTCTCTGTAGCCATCGCTCCCATCTCCTTTAAAGCACAGTAATATGAAGAGGAGATAATCTATGGGCTTTGTTAGAACAAAAAAAGTAAAAAAAGGAGAGGCTACAAAACTCCAGCTTTCTATGGCTTTTGATAATTCTATGAGCATCTCTGCCAAACCAGTGTTCTGAGGCTGTCAAATGGCCCTTTCTCGACACATTGTCCCTCTGGGGCACTCACCATTTGTTTCTTCCAGAGGCATAGCTCCGGTGTTCCCACCATTCTTTCCCAACTCCATCTACCACAGTGACTGCAACAGCTTTTGGGAGCCTTAGAAGGAATGATTTCCAGCATGTACCTTGAGAGCGCCACCAGTTCACAAACACATCTGTGCTAGTGGTACAAAAACCCCCATGCCAACTATCGCTGCCTCAGATCTTGAAGTAAATGAGTTTCTCACCACTGTGCCATGGTCTTACCTCATGACATTGCAATTCTCTTTCCAGCTCAGTGTGTTTACCTGCATGAACTGGAACTACTATGGGAAATCCTGGTATTCAGAGGAGAGACAGAAGACTGCTGCTATACTCCAGGGAAAGGGGGAAGGATGAGGAAAGCGCCACCACAAATGTTTTTCCCCTGAACCTGCCCAGTTTCTGCATCCAAATTTGGGAATTCGCATTACTTTGGTTCTTGGGAACAGGCAGCGTGAGAACGTGCAGGCAGATGTAAGCAATGGGGGTATTTCTTTTTTTACATCCAGGGAAGAGTTAAACATGAACATTTTTTTCAGGGTATGTAGTAAGGTTAACTGAAAAGAAATCACTTGCAAGAAAAAGAACAGGACAATATACCAGTCTCCTCCTAAGAGCTAAATTGCTCCTGGCTTTACCATGTTCCTCACTTATCCTGCCAGAGGTTTGACAACGGTGCAGTTCCAGCTGACAATACACCCAGTGTGAAGAGCCAGGGCCAAGGCTCAGTCCCACTCTGTGGGACACAGGCCATAATCTTAGCCGCCGAACGCCAAAAATCAGCCAAGCTATTTGCATTTCTCATACATACCAGGGCTTTCTTTTGACGCAAGAAGAGTAAAAAGGGATTTCTTCTTGCCAAACACATCTTACAGCGAGAAGACATCATAACGAGTCTACCAGCCATTTAACGCTTGAGAAGATATCATATGGAAAAAGCTACAGCCCTCGAGGCTGTTGGACAAACCTTCTTTTTTCCCCTTGTTAGACCTGAGATGGACACAGAACAGCTGGGATGTTGTTTTTAAACAAGAGCAACCAATTTAATGAAATGTGAAATTTATGAGCTGGTCAACCATAGGAATAATTAAGTTCAGGGACCCTCTGAGATCCAGAGGGTTTCTTAGTAATGGAAAATCAGCTGTCTTCTACTAGAATCTATAGGCTGCAACAGAGAAACATGTAACCCCTCTGCGTAGCCCGGGGACTGATGTACCAACAACTGGCATCACGATACAGAAGCGAAATCCCAGTTGTGACCTGGAATAGCAAACTCCTGATGCTTCTACTACACCACACAGATGGCTTTTCTATTCTGTGCTTTTGTTTTCTTAACTGCCTCCAGCAACGTGAGCCTGGAGTTCCGTGAATCAAAGCTGCAGCAGGAGCTCCGAGTCCAATTTCAACTCAAAGAATGTAAATCCACTGGCAAAACTGCATGTGTGTGGAGGCAACAGCTAGTGGGGAAGGAAGAATCCAGGGAGCCAGGATGGAAAAGGCCATAGTCTGCATCCAGGACAAGGAAAATGCAGGAAGAGAATAAAACCACACATTGCTGTTGTAGTCCGTTCAGTTTAGCATCTGGTTGGGTTTGATCTTTTTTCACATGGGCAAAGAAGCTGCAATATTCTGTAGCAGGAATGGACCTATAATAGGAAAAATTGCCATGCTTGGCTGTACCACGGCTTCCCAAGGCCACGGCAGCAAGTGTGGGATGAACAGAGGGTTGAGCTCTGTTGCCACTGCCAGGGAACAGCCCTCCCTTACAGCACTGCTCCAGACATCACTTTGCACTAGAAACAGATATAACCAACAGATCATGGCAGTAAAGATCACAGTTTGATGCTACACTGAGCATGTATGTGCAGAGTGCCAGAACCTCCCCTAGTACTCCTCCAAAGCAAAACAACAACAAAGCAAAACAATAGCTAACAAACACGGCAGCTTTCAAAAGGGACCAGCTTAGCCAGTCCCAGAAAATAGGATGTGTGTGGTGCTCTCAGTGCCGTCCTCATCACTGATCCACCAAAACATGAGACACTCTGCAAAACCCACCCCTAGTACATCTGGTGTTGCACAGTATCCAACCACTTCAGCACAGAATTGCTCCACCACCTCCTGGGATGTTTCCAACACCAGCCACAGCTCAAGTGCACCTCACAGGGTCCTGTTGCTCCTGAACCAGCTTCCCTGGCAATGGTTGTGGCAGCTGCTCTTCCGCACACCCAGCTGCACAGGGCTGCAAACAGCAGACTGTTTTGAAGGAGCAACCAGCCCTGCAAAATCCCCTGTTCTCAGCTCCAAGGGACAGTCTGAAACACAAGCAGCATCCAAAGCTGTTAATTGAAATGGGGATTCAAACCACAGAGAGCGGCCCCAGAGCTGCTCCCAGAAGGGCTGGCCAGCAATCAAGCCAAGCAAAGCCAGGGGATTGCTGTGGCTACAGTGGCCTCTAGGCCCAGGGCTGAGGCTGCATTTGCCTGCTGTGTGCAACCGGATCAAGACCTGCGCTATTGAACTGGTAATACCGGTGGCCCTTAAGCAAGGAGAATTTTGGGCAGCTCTGCCACAGCCTGACCCTTCTGCAAATGCTTCCAGCCCCAGCTGCAGGGCTCTTTTCTCCTTCATCTGCTGCTTCTGCAGCCTCAGAGCAGCTCTACCACTCTCGCTGCCCCAAGAGAACAGAGGTCTTCCCCTCGGAAAAGGTCCCATAAATCTCTAAGAAATAAATCACATGGTACCTCTGAAAACTTAATACCTGGCATTAGCAAGGAGCTGCCAAGACACTCTTATTTGAGACAGAAAAGTGTCTTCTCAGAAATCCCAGTGTAATAAATTAATCCCAGGAGGTAACAGACAGAGCTTTTGCTACTTTAAATAGACTTTTTCATTATTCTGGAGCATTCTGAGGCCAAAAGACTGTCCCAGCATACTGGAAAGTGTAAGTAAGTGTCTCACTTCTCTGCAGAAGAGGAACATTAAACAAGCAGAGCAAGACAGATTGATTGGTTCTTCCATTTAGCTGGCAGGGTCTGAAGAGTGACTGTTGCTACTGCTTTCACTTGTCTCTTGCTGGGGAGGGAGAGAACCCACCCCAGAGCCCCCCCCACTCATACACGTGGCAGAAAGACCTGACGCTGAGAGAACAGAGATCCAGGTCCATGTCCTCAATAGCTTCAGAGATGTCAAACATAGGGCTGGTAACCACCAACATGAGCTGAGGAGCTGCCCCGGTGGGGTTTTTGCTTCAGCTACAGCCACTCTTGTCTCTCTTGGCAAGACACAACAAGGTGACACTTATGCAAGCGGTGAGGGGAGCTAGAAATGTTTTTTCAAAACCCTGATCATTCTTCCTTTTTTTTCCCCCCTTTTAATTAGAAAGTACAGCAGGATGATGGCTCACAATTTGTCCTAAGCAGGAAATGATTTGGGGGAACTTTAAGCCCTCTCCACTCCGTTGAATCCAGCAGCACAGTGAATAACATACAGCACAATAAGCATCCCCACCTCCTGGCTCCAAAAGGAATGCATCAGTCTGGTCTCCTGTGTAGCAAATGTGCAGTTAGGAGGCAGCTTGCTGCATTGAGACGGAAGTTTGGTTTCTCTAAACTATCTTTTGTGTCTCACCTCCCATCTCTTTCTTAAATTATAGTATGGAGATGCCAACCAGCTTACAGAAAGTTCCTACAATTCTGGGAAAGATTAAAGAATTATTTCAGTATGAAACTGGAGTAAGAAGCTGTGCAAGATAGGTAATGGTTAATGAGGATTGACTGTGAAGCTGCTCAATAGGAAAGTATGAGCTCAAGAGCCATGAGGTTAAGCGAGATCTATAAAGCCAGGAGGAAAGGGAATATCGCAGGAGAGTGGATGAGCCTGGCTGGGTGATGGGAAATGTGCCTGACATGAGCTACATGGTGTAGTTTCAGATATGCTTCATGAGAAAACATCTAATCCCAAAGTCCTCGTTTGAATAAAAAAACAGAAACAAAACCAAACAAACAAAAACAAAACAAAAACAAAACAAAACATTAGCCCAGTTAAAAAAAGCGCAAAAATTTGCAATTCTCATTTTACAGGGGATTGGAAGCAGAGAAAGACAGAAGTTCAAAGGGCAAGACTGTATCCCGAATACATTTTGGATCAAAAGCAGCCCTTCCTTTTACCCACCCTCCCTGCTCCTAAACAGGGCAAAACATTTCCCTCTCCCCATCCTGGAGGGACCTGCTGTCCTGCACCAGTCACAACCCCTGTTTCAAGTGTCACCCCCACTTCTTTAGCTTTTCTTCCATTTTCTGCGTGCACAGAGCAGGCCACCTGGCCTGAGTACAAATCCTGGCTCTGCACACACCAAAAAGCAAGTAGCTACCAGACCTACGACTTCGGCGAGTTGACTGGAGAGGGTCAGACCCCCAACAGGACTTTTCCAGGGAAAAGGGTCCAGCAGAGTCCCAAGAGGTTTAACTTCCGTGAGCACAAGGAAACGCTGCTGCAAGCCCAGCCACTGGCACAGCAGCCACACACCCACGGGACCTCCTGACAAGCAGCAGCTGTGTCTGCTACAAGAGCTCAATTTCCACCTATTTAGCAGCACTGCAGAAAGTGCTTTTAAATTGCGTATTTTCCACCAACTTCGCATTTCCCCCCATAATTTCTCAATTAATTTTCCCAGGCTTTTAGCATGATTTTCAAGGTTCTGTTTGGCAAATGATGTCAGACAGACTGCAAGTAACGTCACTCTATTTCCTTTCATTAGTATTTTTACTGACCTCTTTTGCACAGAGTGGTACTGATCCCATCATTCCCAGCTCCCTGTGTCAGCTCAGGGGTTGGGAAGACTTCCCAGAGGTCAGAACTCCCCTATCCCATCTTTTTCCTCTCAAAGCCAGCTTTGATTTGCAGCCTGGAAAGGGATGCTGGGTGAGAACCACCAATTGGCTTTGATTTGAGTGAAGAGAAGAGGTTTCTCATATGTCAAGCACAAAAAAAATAAAATTACAAGATTAGACCAAATATTTCTGCATTGATCACCCACACTGTGAACACTGAATTAGGGCACCTCAATTGACAGTCACAAGCACCCCAACCCCCCTCCTCCTTAATTATTATTTTCTATTGTTATATTATTAATACATTGGTTCACTTGAATTGTTCATAAAGATACTTCCTTTAGGTGACACTGCAAGGGGATGCAGTTCACATTTTCCTGGGACTTCACGAGTTTTTCAGCTTCAAGCACAGCATCATATTAGAACTGCTAAGCTCTTCTCTGCAAATAATTAGAGACAGTAATTTTGGATTATCTTTAATTAATGAGGAAGAAGGCATGGTGCCTCCAGTCCCTGGAACGCTAGTCTACAATTATGTCAAAAATTATTATTTAATGGATCCAGCAGAGAACTGTCTCTTCCCCTCATAAGTATCCCCTGCTGCTCCTCAAGGGTTCAGCTGGACCCAGGCAACCTGCAGCAACTTCCAGGCTGAGGCTACAAATAAGTTTTCATTATTTTAGGTCCCCATTCACACACAAACCCACACACCATGCCTGAGCGTGTATGTGCTGACTAGAAATCTGATTTTGCCACCCGTAGTCAATGGGATTTTTCCCATTGACGAAGACATAATCATTTTCCCATTGGCTTCAGAGGGAAACACACATAGCTCCGTGGTTTCCCTTCCCAGGGATCCCAGCCAGCTGTCATTTGGTTTCAATTTGGGTGGATTCACACCCCTTGACTTTAATGGGGCTTTGAAATTCAGGTTCAAGTGAATCAAACTAAGCTGTGAGAACTAAATATCACAAACTAAGATATTTTGCCTTCTTTCTTATCAGTACTAAGCAGAGCAAAAAAAAAATCAAACCAACAGTTGCTGGAAAGATCATTACTAGATCTGTAAAGCTACTATTTATTCACAGGAATCCTTCTTGTTCTCTCAGTCCCATTTCAGCAGAAATTAAAGTTTTCCAGCTAACTGAGCAAGGTCAGAAGAAAAGCAGCTCTCTAAAAGCCACTGTGGCCTGGAGAGCCCATTCAGCCTTTTGAGTTACAAGATCATAGGAGAAGGAAGTGCCTTTTAGCTTTATATTTTACATCCTGTGCAAAATAACATGCCAGTCTATTGCTGGGGTGCTACTAGAATATATACCTTATTTCTAGATAAGTGACCTAAAATGAACATCTTTTTCTCATACTACCCCCAACATCCCTCTCTCTGTAGACATTTACAGGGCTATCTCTGTAATTTCTAGATCATCCAGTAGCAAATTTGACTCTGATTCAAGCTGTAAGATTCAACCAGCTCTTTCTACAGGACCACTCAGGAATCTGAGCCCATCCTTACCCACAATATTTAACCTGGCCCACATCAAAAGCATGCAGTTTTGTTTTTTTTTAGCTCAAATGCACAAAGAATATATGAAAACTCTACAAGAAAGAGAAGGAGATTTGTCTCAATTCCCAGGCAGAGCTGCCCAGCTGCCTGCATCATCCTCTGTACCAGGAGCTGGTCCCCAGGATTCCACAGACTCCACCAGAGGGGAACATTTTGCACAGGACTTCCCAGAGAGCATTTCCCACCTTCAGCACTCACTGAGGATCAGCATCTCAAAGGTACAAACATTCTCCAGCAGCCTTACAGGAACAGGACCCAGAGGAAGCCCTTACCTGGTGCGTCTGTCCTCCAGCTCAGCCCCACCTGCCCCAGCACCACCCCAGGAAGCAGAAGAGATTGAGCTACCTATGGGCTCCTAATAAAGCCCACCCCTGCTTTGCTCCATCACCCAGAACTGGGCTCAGCTGGCAGCTCAGCTGTGAATAATGTGAAACTTCAACCTCCTGCTGCTTTTTTCCTAAGCTTGACTAGTCCAAGGTGTTGCCTGTAAATCTTTCCCTCCTGTCCCACCACCTTTTTCTCATGGCAGAGGTAAAAGCTCTTCTAACCGTCTTGCTAGAGCAGGGATTGCACAGCAGCCCCATGCAGAGCTCTGAACTCTGCAAGCAGGGCGGGGTAACACACCATGGGATTTGTCCTCGTTGCCCTGGAGCGGGCAAGGAGATGCTCTGCTGCAAATCTCATGATGGGAAATGAAAAGGAACTGCTCCCACCAAGGCACTGCTGCACTGTGAGGGAAAGCAGAGGTGTCAGCCACCACTTCCCTGGCTAATTCCCACATCGGGGATGTACCTTCCACAGACACAACTTCCCACTGTGGTGTAAATGAATGCAGGATTGAGTTTTACTTCCAGCCACCTGATGGCAACTTCTCCCCTCGAACACCGCATCTATAATTCATCAGACAGTGACATTTCAGGGCATATCAACTCCTCAGCTGCTGCCGTGTCGCAGCTTTACAGGTTCCAGAAGTGTCTGTTCCTTGGCATTGCTCTTCCCTTCGCAGCTGCCACATTTCAGTGTTCAGCCGTTCCGCTGCACATCACCAAACCCCCGCTACGCTGCGGCCCAAAGGCGGCCGCACGTCGTCGCAGTGCCAAAAAAACTCCCCTTTGTGCAGCCAGCTTGGTGTTCTTGTGAAGCCCCGAAAGGCTGGGGGAAAGGCACCGTCATAAATCAACGTTCAGTTGGAGATTTGCGCGGCAACTGCGACGCCGGGTCCCAGGTTAATGGATAAAACCGATATATAGGCTGGAGCGAACCGATAGATCGCAGACTCCGCAATTTTCCCTTTGTGTTTACGACTGAGCTCAGGTCACAACAGAAACCAGAGATACAGCTTGAGTGGGATGATTTCTGTATGTCCTGCCCTGATGGACGTTTGCCCATGTGTAGGATGATAACATCTCCTGGCTCTGCGGTGTTCGTGGGCCACCCCTGTTTATTGTGTGTCGGTGTTTAACTCACTGACACGGTGAATATAGGGATTTATTAACCACCCCAAGCCCACCTTGCGCTTGCTTTGAGTCCCAGCTGGATTTTCTAGGTTAGCATTGGAAAACCATCAGCAACACCTTGTCGTAGACAAGTATAGAAAGCGAGAGCCTTGGCAGGGAGTCTACTCACTCTCACTTATTTTTCCTTCTCCCTACCTGACATATAATCCTGTACCTAAGCACACGCAACTCAGCGCTTCTTTGTTTGGGACAGGTGGTCCCCGTCCCTCTACCTCAGAAACAGGACCCTCACGCAGCATCAACTGCATGTGGAAGCGTGGAATTATGGGAACCAGCTGCAAAAATCCCACTTCTGGGCTGGCCCCGGTTTATGGGCCAGGCTCCATCTGTTCAGTCATTCTCTTCATCTCCAACCCATTTGTACACGTGAGGTGCCACAGTCAGTGCCTAATCAAAGCCCTGACTGGTCAGTGGCTGCATCTGAGATTTCCTGCCACCACAGTCACATTTCAGCTGCCTGCTGCTCCCTCCAGGGCTGGAAAGGAGAAAAGAGAGAATATATATTGATCTAACAGTAAATAAAATTGTTTAAGTCAAAACCTGAAGTTATTGTTCAGGAACAGCACTAGATTTTGATCACTGGTGATTAAAAAACACGTCAGAACCAACAGTTCTTGTCTCCTCCCACACAGAAGAAAGGATGAGACCTTGATCTCCAAAAAGGTTTTTATGGAGTTGCACCTTGGCCACCACCCCCAAGCCTTACCTTGCTTCTTACCAGCTTTGCCTGTCTCGAAGAAGATGGACTGGATTTACTTCTGGAGACATGACATACGTCACGTGCAGGGCAGGTGTCTGTCACAAAGCAAACCTTGCTGATGAGTGGTGAGGAACCCAAGAGCCTTCCTGCTCTGGCTACACCAGGCTTTAAGCCTCTTGTGGTCTGCATCGAAGAAATCCCAGCTTTAGGAGATGAAGGGACCACTCACCAGTACACACAGGGAGAGGGTGCCAGGGATCGGCCCCCGCCACGGAGCAGAGCTGGGCTGGACAAGCTGTGCCATGGTGTGGGCAGAAGGAAGGAGGCTTTTTTTCCTGTAAAAACATCCATCACACCTTCCAGTCGTTCTGGCAAGTGCCAAGTGGAGGATTTTATTTCTAGTACCCAAAGCCCACAGACAGATATGCTTATAAACAAGTTGATGTTTATACTTATTTTGCTCTGCCACACTTGGAGCGGAATCCACCGTGCCTCTCCAGCACAATACTTTATTATTAATTTATTAATAAGGAGAATGGAGGGAAAATAATTCCCTGGGGAGAAGTAGAAACTTTAATTTAACAGCTAAAGGCTTGGCTACACCAGCTGGAAATTCTTGGAGTTATGAACATGAGGTAATTCTGACGTAGGTGAGATGTGAAGGTGGAGCATGTCCTCAGAGAAGGGTTCAGAGCCACCCTGGCACCCTGGGCTACACCTCCTGCTCTGCAAGTGCTACGATGGTCACACACCCCCTCATTGCTCCTCCAGTCCCCGTCTTCCCTAGGAGCTCCCATTGGACAAACCTCTGAACCTTTTCTGCTGGAGCTCAGCTTGGAGAGTGCAGAGAAGTGACCCTGGGAGAGGGAGACCAGCATGAAGGCAGCATCTCGCCTGTTTGCTGTTTTAAGGGTATGCAAGTGTCCTCTCCAAGACTGAGGCTTGAAGGTCACCCATCGGCTTTTATGCTTTAATTTGGAAATGGGACAAAGCTCAGGAGCAATTCCAATTTGTGCTGCAGCAGCACACACCAGAGAGCAGCCTCGTGGTTAAAGGCTTAGGTCTGGATTTCATCTCAGCTCTGCCACATGTTCTTTGCATGACCTTTGTCAAGCTGTTTAATTGCTCCGTGCCTGGGCTGTTTGGCTGCGAATGAGCGAATGGCTCTTTTCTACCACTCCTTATCTCGCTGGTCTAACTCACATCTCATTTTGGTCCAGCAGCTCTCTCTGACCAGGCGTGTGCAGCACTGGGGGACCACAAGGAACCCTCCAATTTCCCTTCATAAAGGAGATGAGCAGACGAGTCGTCTACAGGTGAAGAACTTCCCTTGCTAAAGCAGCTCAGCTTGCAGACCAGAGCAGAGGAGGGATGGGTGGAGAAGTGGACAGTGCTTACAACGGAGCATCGACTCTGTGCACGTCTCAAACTCAACTGCTGTGGGTGCTGGCTGAAGGGAGCAGGGGGACAAACAGTTCATTTCCCCTGGGAATAAATGGTGGGGAAAACTGGCACTCTCAGAGCAGGGATTGCAGTAGGGGCAAACAGAGAAACGTTTTATTTTTGCTAATAAATTTTATTCCAGTGAGCTATCAGCAAAGATCACACTGAATTATGTCCAAAGACCATTGCAGACTTTATACCTCCTGACCAAATACACATCCATGTATCTACATAGAGATATTTGTACAGGGCTCTGCAGCACAGAATAATTCCAGTGAGGTTTAAGAGGGGCTGGTGGATCCCAAGGGACCTATAGTGGGGTCCTGGCCTCAGAGGCCTCCAGCTGCTGATCCATAGATAGAATGTTCCCAGCCCTGTGTCATTGCTTGGCACTAGGGATCATGCAGCTGATCTTCCAAACCTGCCCAGGACCTGGAGGTGCACAGCAAGTGCACAGCCCTACTCCGCTGCAGGAAAATCCACAGCTTCTCCATCTCTCTGCTGAGCTGTGTTCTCTATTTACCACAAAATCATCTTTTTTTTTATTATTATTATTATTTTAACTTTAATATAATAATCTTGAAGAGCACTGTGTCTTAGACCAGCTTCAGCGTTTGAAGGGGGCCTTGTGGTACTATTGGTTTTAATCAGAGTTTCAATGATAACATTTTTCTTTCTCCAACTATTCCCTTGTTAAGCTGCTACTTCTCTGCTTCCCAAATAGCAGCAGGTCCTGGTGAACAACGCACTGTGGAGAAAAATGTGATGTATCCATCTTTCTTGAAGGCTCTTATGCTATGAAATAGATGCCAGCCTGCAAACGGCCTCTTTGATGTTAGAGGAGGGAGCACAAGCAGCTAGTACGGACTTGGAGTGACCTATTCGTATGCCCCTCTCATGAAAAATCACCCTTTCAATACCCAGATCTGCACAATGAAACATGAGTTTTGAAGACTTCTTTTTGGCTCAGAATTGCCCCTCAGCTTTAGGAAACTTTTGGTATTAACAGAAGATAACCACACTCCCTACAAACATCTTCCTCTCCGAAGCCTGTGCCCATGTCACGGTGCTGCTCGGAAGCAGAGGATGCATCCAGAGCTGGTGCTTCCTCAGCAAAGATGGGATTTCCATTTTCTCCTTCAGCAAGCAAATACCGTTCCTGTTCATTTCAGCCAGGGAGCAGCTAAACAAGAAGTAGCTCAAGTGAGGATAATTGCTGGCTGGGGAAGAGAAGAGGCAGAACTATTCCAGCAGACAGTCCATTTATAAATTGAGACCCTCACGGTTGTTATATGACAATTTTACAAGAACTTTCAATTTTCAGCAGAGTTTCTTGCAAAACTGCGGTAAAACTTCCCCAGCAGAAGGTCCAGGCACACTTTGCCTCCAAAGAAAGGCTGAGCTGAGGGCCGGCAGCGGGGCTGCCAGCGGGCTCTGAGCACCAGCACTTCTGCCGTGAGCTCCACGGGCACGAGCGAGCAGAGGGCAGGTGCTGCCAAGCCTGAGCAGACTCCTCTTCTGCAGGCTGATCCAAAAAACACTGGTGATGGTGGGAGGTGGTCCTCTGGCTTTGCTGAGCTCTGGATCAGGTCCTCGGTTTGAACTGGAGGACGCAGCTGGCCTGAGCCAGGCTGCAGCTTTGTGAGCTGAAAGAGAGAGAAGAGCGTCCAATTCTCAAGCAAATAAAACCCCAAGTAAAGCTTAAACAACGGCTTTGGGACCAGGCTCAGGTTTTTGTCTCCAAGAACACCTACTGGCTTGCAGAGCAACCTGGCAGCTTTCCTTCCCTCTATAACACGTGGCTTGGAAGATGACAGCAGTGATAACATGGGATTCCTGGGCAGATATCGAATGCCAGCTTGAGAGTAGCATCCAACCCCTGTGACAGCTCTCAGAGAGCATGGGACAAATGCAAATCCCATCCAGCTCTGTGGCTGCAGCTCCTGTGGAGTCTGCCAGGCGGAGCTGGCATCGTGCTGTAATCTATCGAGCAAAGTGCCTCAGACAGCGGTGGATCAGGACTCAGCATGGGAGAATCGTTTCCGAAGAGTTGCGTGTTACATTATCCTCACTTGTTCACGGCCAGCTTAAGGAGAAGAGCTGCCTGAAATTAGATATGACAAAGCAACACTAGTTTCCCTGCTTTGTGTTGCCGTGGGAAGTGGCATTTCTTTTTAGACAGGCAGCTTGAGCTGCTGCGAGGCCCATCAGAAGATTGTGTGGTTGGGAAAAAAAAACCCCTGTCACAAGGTCTGCAGTGGATCTGAAAAGGTTGGACCCAGCTGGACGTCTTCCAAAATCACCCAGAGCAGGAATTCCTGATTGAGGATTTGGGATCAATGGGAGTTCGAAGCAGGATCACTGGCCATTTCAACTGCGCTTGGTGCCCAGCGGACCCAGTGTGGTGCTGGCACTGGAGGAGGGATGCTGGTTTCCTTCAGCAATTTTGATTGCATTTTAAACATTTCTAAAAGGTGCAGTGTTCAGAGAGCACCTGTTAGCATCTCATGCACCCAAACAAACAAATTATTTAGGGCAGCCGCCCAAGTGCTGGTCCCTGGGCGCTGGTCTGCCAGCCCTGAGAGGACACTGGTGTTCAGAATTGATTTAGCTGCAAAACAGGGGGTGATAAACAGGAAAAGTCTCTACCTCAGGCACAAACCCTAAACTGGAATTTGCTCCCAGGTGGGTGGAGGAGCCAGACTCTCCTGTCAGCAGATACCTGTGCCTTGTGCCTCAGGCCCTGTGGGACTCCTCTTTTGCAATATGTCGACAGGGCTTGAAACACACGGCTTCGCACAGCTCACTGTGGCAGCTACCGACTCTAAAAAGCCAGTGGCATCTAATTCATTCCTCTGCAAAGGCTTTTGGAGACATGGCATATGGAAGGTGCTGTAAAAATCCATCTTCTGCTCTATAACCCATGTCACCATACGAGCTAATTGCCTATCAATATGCCAGGTTTTTATAAGGCAATTCATTCTTCTGCGCTCGAAGGACCATGGTGTGGAAGGAGGAGAAAAAAAAATAGTTTTTGTTGTTTTCCAGTTTATTTTAAGTCTTTCTTGAATTGGTGTTTGCTTGTTTTACTGGTAGTTTTAAAGCATCCCTTGGCACATGTGCCATCCTGGTACGATATTGAGGATTGGATGAGAAATGTGACTGGTCTGTGTCTGAGGAACTGATGCAGAAGAAACTAGAAGCAAATTAAAAAACTACCAACTGTGCTTCTTCAGAGAAAAAAAAAGATTTTTTTTATGTGCTCAAGTGCAACAGCACAAGCAAGCAGTGCTAGATTCTGATTTTGATTAATAGTTAGCTAGAGATAATCTTAAACTATTGGGGATTAGGGAAAGAATCCTCTAACACTGGCATCTTGGAACGGAAAATCTGTCTGTGAGCCAAAAAGCTCAAGCACCAGCTTAGAAACAAAATAAGAAAGCAAAATTGATGTGGACAGAGTCTCAGCTGGTGACAGCAATATTGAGAGCTGTGGAGCTGTGTGGCATCCTCAGGCAGCGCATTCGGCTCAGAAAGTCTGAGGACTGATGTCCTTGGAATGAGAAACAGGGAAGATCATCAGGTATTTTCTCCTTCTGCATATATTTACATCAAAATCTTAACATTCTGCAGCCATGAGAACGCAGCAGTGCCCACCGCAGCCCCTGTGCCAACGGGAGCTGCTGGAGAGGAGCCTGCGGCAGCCAGAGCAGTGGGAAGCTTCCCTGGGGGGCTGCTTTTGTCCTTCATCTCGACAGATTTTCTCAGTATGGAGGTTTATACCTAATTTGGGGGCTCTGGCTGATTTCTAAATTCGTTCCTGCAGCTGGCCAGGGCTATCTGTCTGTTTGGACTACTTGGTGTTGTCCCATTGAAGAAAAAAAGCTGGTGGAATCAGCCCTGTCCATTGCAAGCAGAGCTCCAGCCCGAAATGAGACACAGCACAGAGAACCCAGCTGCAGAACTAGAAACCCAAGGAGCAGCCTCAACTGCCTCCAGTTTATTCCCAGTCCCACACAGATGCCATTAAACACACCAGACAAAAAGCAAGTGGGTTTGGTAACCAGCATCCACAGAGTCTCACCGATCTGGCCCTATAACAAAAGCCACCACATTGGAAGATGAATTGAGAGGAATTTGGACACCTGGTGGTGTCCAAAGAGCTGCCAAAACCCCGACGAGAGCTGATCTGGAGACCCCAGACACCAAAGGTGTGTCCCAGGGGACTCTCCCGTAGCAGGCAGCCTGCTCTGAGCAAGCCAGCATCTCCTCCTCAGGCTGGTTTTAAATTCTCCAAGCAATTAGGGATGCATTATATCCCTGGGGAATCTGTTCCAAAGCTTAATTATACTCACTGTAAGCAAAGGATGGCCTAGTTTCAGCTTTTATTTTCTGTACATGTTTCAAGGTGGTGCAGTGAGGAGGAAGAGCTAAGATCGACAAAGTGCTGTGGAGATCATTAGGAAGATATACACAGCTAGGGCCAGTTTCTTCCCTCTTATACGAAAATAACTCCCTGAGTAATATTTAAAAGCTTTGCTCGGGTCTCTGAGAGCAGGACTGACCTCAGCTGATTGCATTCTCAGACAAAAATCTTTTGAAAACCACGTGGCTCTTCTCACCAAGAATTTGGACAATTATTTGTGCACTGGCAAAAAGGCAGTGCTGGTACCTCTGTGCAAATAAATCAGCAAGCGAATGCAATTCTGCAAAAACCCATCAGTGTAGCTCCACGATGACAGCAGCGCAAGGTAGTTTTCCAGTTTTAGTTCTCCAAGAGAATATAACTCCCAGGAATCAGGAGCAAGACAGGCTTCCAAAACTGTTTGCACAACTCCCTAAGAAATGCACCAGTTTGCTTTGTCTATAAATCTCCTCAAAGATGCAGAGACATCTCAATGCTCTCGATCCTTCTTCTGTCTTGTGAAATCTCAGCCTGTTAGGAGGGAAATTCTCTTACTTGTCTTTATTCTTTAAGCAGGTCCAGTTGTAAAGTTACTCACAGAGGGTTTCTTTATTTCATTAGCATACGTTTGGTGATAGGTGATAATTGTGATTATGACTACGCAGATTCAAGTTTAAGAAGAGATTCCTTAAATATTGCTTCTCTTTCCTTCAGATATTAAAGATATATGCTTCTGAGCAGGCAATAAATGTCTTATTATAAAAGAAGGACTAGATTTAATAGCATAGGTTTTATTCATTTCTTAAAAATATCAGCCAATCATTGAAAACATACTTGCTGAAACGTAGCAAAGCTGAAAGGGGTCTCTACCTACAGCACAGCTAATCCTCAATAGATTTCATTCACAATCCATTGGCATAGATTTAACCTGCCATCAGAGCCGGTGTTGGGAGCAGGCAGGAGCCGAGCGTGTGGGATCCATGCTGCCAACCTTACCTGCTCCTCCGTGGGTCTAACGCTGGCTCTGCTGTCTGTCTGTCCATCCAGATCAGTACAGGTGACACACTGGGTGCCAAGGGGATGCTGAACAACTTCTCCGTACCTGCAGTTGTGATGCAACACCCACCTCACCCAGGACACCCAGCACTTGAAAGGCACCCGTTCTCCCACATCACCACGTCACCTCCACAGTGCCCAAAGGAGAAGGGAACTTGTTCCATACTCCAAGTTACAAAGACAAACTGACTCTTTCCACATCCTATCAGGAATTCAGGGAGATATCTACCCATCTAAACCACGAGCATCATGCTCAGACCTTCCATTCAGAGCTGACACAATTCTGGCATCAAAATGGGCAGAGCCTGGCCCTGCGTATCCCAAACTCTGTTCTGATCTGCACATGGAGGGAAGGATGGGCAAAATAAACAAAGCAGCAGCATCTATGCAAGGCAAAGGGGAGCAGGAGAAGCTATTCGCTGCCAACTGGGTACATCCCACCGCTCTCCCACCTCTCTTTGCCAGCTCCAAGTTGAGCACATGCTCCTCAGCCCTGGCTGTTCCCAGCTGACACCTCCCAAGCGCAAAAACTCCTTCCTGATTTTCTCCTCCCTGATGCCAGAGCCAAGGTTTTCCTTAGAGACTGGTCCCCGGGAGTGAATACTCCATCTGCAGTCCGATCTGGTGGTGAAGGAGGACACTGCTCAGTGAACTCCCAGCTCCTCTGCAGGGCAGTGACCAACTGTGCCCATAGCTGCTCAGACCCACAGAGCAGAGCCAAGGCGATGGCTTTTCAGAGTCATTCCCTTCTTGTGAGCCCAGCACTGCCGAATAGGCTGTGCCCAAAATTCCTGCGGCGCGCACAGGTTTATGTTGGCATGTTCCGTGTGAGCCGCAAGGGCCAAGGCAAACAAAAGGGGAGAAGTGATTCTAATTATTTGATGCATTAAGGGCAGTGACATTTCCAGGAAAAACACAAGGGGTGAGATGAGTTTTTTTTTCTTTTGTGTGTTACAGCACGTCTTTTATTTTTTTCTAGCTCCGATACAAAGCATCACTTGTGAGCTGTGGTCAGGGATGCAGAGGATAAAAGGCAGCAACAGCAGCAGAGCTGACGGCTGCGTGGATGCCACCTCCGGGAGAGGGGCGAGATGCGAGTTCACGAGGAACCTGCTGTATTGACAAAGGAAACATTGCTCGAGGCGCTGGGGAATATGTGCTCTTAAAGCTGGGAGCTTTGAACAGTGCTGCAACAGAGGTCCTCATTTATTGTGCATCAGCAGAATTCAGCTAAGCTGGAAATTTCCCAAACATATCTTCACCTGCAGCAGCGCTGCCAGCCCCAGCTCCCTGGTGGGGTTTCAGACCATCCTTTCTGCTTTTGCTTGCAGATTTTATTAGCAGGCTGCTATAGCAGCCTGGACCCTGCAAGGGTGCTCAACTTGGTGAGCCCAGATGCTACCTGGGAGCTCCTCCTGCCATGGAGAAGGGATGACAGCACCTCTGTGTGGGACTTTGGATATGACCTTTCACCAGTTCAGGAACAGACACATGGGGAGCAGGGCTGGGGCCTCAAAAGAAGCGATAGCAAAGCTGCAGTGATACAGTGGTGCACCTGAAATAACCAGAGAAGCCTGGGGAGGGAGTCAGCCAGGACAGAATTAAGTCCATCAGTCTTTTCTTGCTGTCCCTTCTGGTGGAGGTGCATTTTGGTTTGCGGACGTTAGATTTGGCGAGTGGGTGGAATATCTGCTGAGCCTCTATAGAGGCTGACACTGTGTGCCAAGAGCCTGGCGCTCGTTTGACCGCAGTCTCATCCTGCTTACATGATTGAGCATCTTTACCAAGTATCTGCTGCCTGAAGTCTAACATCTCCCTCCTGTTCAACATAAGGGCTCTTCTTCTCCAGAGCAGCCCCTTTGGGCACATCCTTCCTTTTCAGACAAAAAGCAGCTTTGGATGTGCTTTCTTCAGCCATTTCCCAGAAGGGACAGGCTGCTGCTTTCCCATTCTGGCAGGACAACAGTCTCACTGATGGAAATCATGCTTTGAACCTACCAAGCCCTAAGCCAGTGGTTCTGAGCAGCTCATTGCAAGCAGACATTGCTTGGCTCAAGGACAAGAAGCAGCTCAGCACGTGAGCAGTGTGGCAGTTCTAAGGCTGATAGAGAACCACAGAATATCTTTGCTTGGAAGAGACTTTCAGGGTCATCCAGTCCAACCTTCAACCCACCACCACAAACTCGCCACTAAATCATGTTGCTAAGCACCAGCTCCACACGTTTAAATACCTCCAGGGATGGTGACTCCACCACTGCCCTGGGCAGACTCTTCCAATGTTTGATAACCCAGTTAGACCTCTAAAGCAGCAGACTGTGGGAGTGAATGAGACGAGATCCTGGTGAGCACCAGAATTCAGAGTGCTACCTTGGGCATACCTGCTCCCTGGCTTGCCCAAATTTCCTCCCACAAGTGTGTGATGAAGTCCAGTGATATCTGTAATGCTGTTTTGGCAATTACATGGCCCAGCAAAAAGGACACAGCCATCAGCAGAAGACATACACAAAAACATATGCAGGTTACAATCAAACCTGCTTCTATAGACCCCAAAAATGATATAGTCTGGCTGACCACGAGGGCAACAAAGGAAGCAATGAAACTGCTCACCACGGGTAATACAATGGAAGTAAAGGCAAATTGAGCCAAAAATACAACAACATAAGGAGGCATCAACCATGCTCAGGCACAAACCAAACAGACAAATACCAGAAAGATACATTACCCAATCCATCGCCTTCCTTCTCCTTGGCTCTTTCACACACTCCACAAAACTCCTTCTCACAAACCCCTCCAGCAGCAGCAGCCACCCAATAAAGAGCTCTACTGGCCTTTTATCTCCACCTCTAATCACCACCTAACTGGCAGCTGTTTCACATTTCTACTTTAATTCTCATCATTTCAGGATGTGCTTGGCCTGGCCTCCCCTCCTGGATGACCCTCTTACAACAGAGGGGTCCATCCCTCATATCAAAGTCCGCTATGACAAGTGTCCCCACAACTCAACACCTACTGAGCTGCAGCCAGCAGGAGAGCTAGAAGTTCTTCTTGGTGGCAAACACAGAGGCCAAGCCAGTCTTGCCCTTGGTTATAGTGGGAAGCACCTGGGCAGCCTTAGCCCCTTTGACCTGTCAGTGAAATTCATGCAGATGTCAAGTTCACTTCAGGGCTCGGGGTTCAGACCCCAGCACCTCAAATAACACCCATATTCATGCTGCCCTGAGGTAAAGGAAAGTCAAAGTGGAGCCTGAAAGAACTGTGCAAGTCCAACTCATCCACCTGATTCTGCTGAGAAAAGCATCCTTTGTGCAGCTAGTTCTTATTTCTGCAGCTTAGCCTGGCCTCTGCCTAAAGCAATGCAGGTAAAACACATCCTGTTCTGTCACTCATGTGCAACAGCTTTCCAGGTCAGAGAAGCGAATTTAGCAGCAGGCAGTGGCCGTTGGCGTCGCAGGCAGCCGGGCCTCTCAGCAGGTGTTTGGTGGCCGAGGGAAACCGCACGATTCCCGGCAGGTACCTGCCTGTCCAGGGCCGTCACTGCTCCTCCTAACGCAGCCTGTCAGAAGATATTAATAGCAACCTTCAGCTCCTCCACCGCTCTGCAACATCCTGCTTCCAGTTTGCTTGCTTCCCCCGAGTGGAGCTCACGCTGTAGCAATTACTTAGCAAAAAGAGGATACTAATTAAAAGGCTCATTAATAGGGTAATTGGAAAAAGGCTCATTAATAGGGTAACTCATTCCCAGGATCTCCGGTTAACCGCTTAACCGGAGATCTCCCTTTGACGCGGTAAGCGCAGAAGAAACGGGGGAGCGCTCTGGGAGCATCGAGGTTGTCCCTGATTGCTGAGGGAGGAAGGAACTGTACGGTGGGGTTTGCCAGATGAGGTTTAGGAGCCCCTGCAAACACTGGTGACCCAGGGAACCAAGTAGAAGTTGCTATGAAATTCAATTACAGTCCTGAGGGGTGATTTTAATGCAGATGCTTAGTGCTGGAACTTGATGCCTCGTTATTAATGTCAGCGTGAAGTGCCTTAGGCTGGGGTAGATGATATTGATTTGATTCAGGGTTTAGCTCCAGCACAAATTGGACCTCAGCCAGCGAAGGTCCAGCTGCTGTGAGGGGAGAGTAAGGATCACCGCACACCCTGAACTGAAAATTGGGGAAATCAGGAAAGAGGTAACTAAAATGTTGGGCGGTTCTGGAAGGAGGAGGAAGAAGGGGAAAAAAGAAGCCTTACATTAAGTTCTCTTGTGTCAAGGAGCATGCTGGTTGCTGCAGTGGGAAAGCTGGGGGTCAGCCAGCTGGCCCGAGGCCTCCAAGCATGGTCTCACAGGTCCCCTCGTTGCAGATCCATGTGCAAAGCGAATACGAGCAAAGGCAACTGGTTGAACAAGGCAGGGAGGAGCATGAGTAGGCTGTGAAGTGCTATTAGGGACACAGCTGGCAAGCCACTGGGTCATGCAGGCCGACACAGCTCATTTTCCATGCAAAAGGGCCAGAATCCACTGGCCAGACAGTCCTGCCTGCAAGGAGCTGGGCGCAGACTAGAAAATAGCCCTGAAGTTCATGAGAAGGTTGAGTTTCTGGCGCGCTGTTTGGCATGGGCTGTCCAGTGGTGCCTCCATGGGAGCCAGGAACACGTATGCTGGAGCTGAACCGAAGAAGACAAACCCTAGTCCTACCACAAACTGCAAAAGCTCATGGATAGAGAAGCATGGTCTTGCAAATGAGCTTTCTGCAGAGGGTTTTCCCTTCTCTTTATGCCACCGTGGGCCAGCCCTTTCTTGAGATCTCTCAAGCTTTGGTAGCTGGAGAGCGTGGAAGATGGAAAGGCTGGAAGGAAAGAAAACTTGCATGGGAAAAGAAAAAACAAGTATTTCTGACCATTCCCAAGCATCTTTTTTTTTCCCAGGTTGTTCTGTTAGATTTGGTTGTCGTGGCTATTTTTGTTTACATGGCTTCAAATTGCTTTCTCATTCATGAAAAACATATGTTCTGTCTGTGGTTCAAAGAACAAGGGAAGCGGTGGAAGAAACCTTTCAGCCCTCCACACTCATATCCCTTGTTGACAGTGGAGGGGAGAACATGAAGCTGGATCCCAGGGGAGTAGGACAAGGAGATGTGAAGAGGAGGAGGGAGCTGGGGGCCTTGGGGCTGGCGGAGGAGAAGGAGAAGCAACAGGCAAGCTCCTTTGCAGTAGAGGAGGATCTTCAGTAACAGACTGATGTGGAAAAGAGGCCCTTAATTACAGAGGAATCTGGGTCTCGTTTAGTGTTAATTCAGCCCTGGGAGCAGGAAAAACATGTCAGGAAAATGAAGGTGGCTTTTTGACACGTGCCCTGGAGGGAGGGCTCAGGCGCTGGGGGGTGTGAGCGGGTGGGGGCCAGGGACAAGCAGGTTTTGCTCCGTGATCATAGCAGCTGATGCAGGAGAACATCAGGCACTGGCTGTCCCTGAAGCATTTGCCGGGGGTTTGGAGAGCACTGTGCTTTTCACATGTTCCGCTGTTGCAATCCGGAAAGTCCTCGTGCCGATGGGCAAGACCCTCAAATCCCTTCTGCAAAAAATGTGGCCTTTTACCAGTCAGCCTTCCTCTAAGCTTTGCACCTGCAGTTCTGGACATGCCAAACCTTGAGTGCTTTAGGACCGAAAAAAAAGGAGAGAGAAGCGAAAAAAGAGAGAGCTCACAGGGTCACAAAGTTCTCTTCAGCAGGAGCCTCCACTGCCTCTAAAATCAGAGGGAGATATAGACAAGAGAGAAGGAAGCAATTTTTGATGCCAAGGATGGTGAGACTCTGGCTCAGGCTGCCCAGAGAGGTGGTGAATGCCCCATCCCTGGAATCATTCCAGATGAGGTTGGACAGGGCTCTGTACAACCTGCTCGAGTTGCAGATGTCCCTGCTCCCTGCAGGGGTTTGGATTAGATGAGCTTTAAATGTCCCTCCCAACCCAAACCATTCTATGATGTAGCCCCACTTTTTAGGCACTTAGTCCAGGCTAAACCTAAAGAAGATATGGAGAAATGGTCAGTCAGAAGCTTTCACCTCAGTTCTGGACTCCAGTGCGGCAGGAATCACTGAACAACAGCTGCCAAGCCCTCAGCCGGTAGCATTTCATGGAGTAACTCCATGTGCTTGAACCCTCCTGGAGGCATCCTCTACAGTGACGGGTGAGCAATCTGCAGCTCGTGCAGTGTCTGCAGCAGCCAACACTGTGGGGGAAGAGCACCACTCCAGTCCCTCACAGCGACATTAAGGGGCTTTGGGGCAGGCCCAAAGCAGGCACAGTAAGTTTCATGGAGAAAATCAGACATGCAGATTGAGAGGCAGCTTTGCAAAGCCTGGATCTCTCAAGGCACTTGAATTAAAACCCACAAAATTTGTATTTCATTGCCTTTGCTGGGACTCTGTTGCCTTCACACTTGATTGATTCACCAGAACTTTCTAAATACAGTTAATAGCATTTTTGAGTGTTTATATTTGCAGTACTTATGTTTATTAAGGAAAGGCTTTTTTTTTTTTTTTAAATATTGGCCCTTTCTTTTTCGTTCAGCTGGCAAGCAACTCCCAGAAGCTTGTCCTGATTCTGATCAGATGTCTAAAACTTTCCACGTATGATGCCAAATTAACATCTCTGAGTTTAGAAACGGCTAGGGATAAACGTTTGTATATCTAGGAAAAACAAATGCTAAGGAAAAGATACTCAGGGCTGTACATGCAATAAAAAATGCCTCTCTACTTCTCCATTAGAACCATGTCAAAATGTGAGGTGGAGGATGTGAAAGGGGAAGGATCCAGCTCTGCCCTCATGGTCCAGATCCACGTGCCCATGGTGCCAAGAAGCTGGAAAGGGGAAAAAGTTGTGTAGCTCAAATGAAGGCTGAAAAAGGGAGCTCAGTAAACTGCATCTCTATGAAGTCTGAGAGCACACCCCTGCTTTCAAAGGTGATAAAGAAGGGAAAAGCTCCCAGAGCAGTGGTTAAACCAAAAAGAATGGCAAAGGGCGTTCTTGAACATCTGCTGCCTTTAAAAACATACGTCTCTGAAATACAAGCGTTGCACAGGACTCTCTGAAGGTCTTGCCTGGTCCCTGCTTTGGGAAGGGAGTTGAGACCCAGGGAACTGCAGTGCAAGGGAGGATGGAGGCTAGCCAGCTGTACCACACTCCCTTTGTAAAGACAGTGGAGTGGTGGTGGTGGTGCTGATGGAGAAGGTTTCCCAGAGTTTGCCATGAGCTGCACCCCTTGCCCAGGAGCGAAGGTAGCTGGAGGTGAGGTACCAGTCATGGCACAGTTTGCTGAGCAAACACAGCTTGATTAAATCTGTTTATTCCTCCCCTTCTGGTTTCTCCAACAGTCATTTGTGCCTCTATTAAGCATCCACGCGCATCTTGTTATCCCCAGATCCTTTCTCTGATCTGGGGACTCAGCAAGCGGCTCATTAGAAGTGACCCTCTGAGCTGAAGCAAAGTGGCCTTGTCCCCAGTTTGCCACCACGTGCCAGGCCAGACACAGTGGATTTGAGGATGAAAACCGAGTCTTAGCAATTAGGTTTGTGTCTAGGAGCCCTTTTCACCCTCCAGCACTGATTCTGCTGGTTGTCTGATCAGGTGTTGAAGAAACTGATGCACAGTTGGGGAATGTTACTCATCCGTAGCTTGGCACCTTCAACAGGATATGTCATGGGAATGTGGAAGGCATAAAGAAGGCTGATTTCTACGTGCAGAGCTGCAGCATTTCAGAGAGGAGACAAAATTCAGCTGCAGACCTACAAAGACTGCTGTTGAAGATGCTTGCTCAGCTCTCATATTCTCCACAAAGAAAAGCTCCTTGCTCTTAGAGAAATGCTCAGTCCAAACTACCAAACCTTTCTCACCCTGCTAACAACTCCATCCTAAAAGCACATCTTGCCCTGATGACACCTTCATCTCTCTTATTCCCTATCCTAGCAGTGGCATCACAAAGCCCCACTGTGAATGTCCACGGCTCCCTGGGACAGCCCGTCCTCCCTGGGAGGCTGCACCTCCACAGATAGGCACTGATGGGACCGCCAGCACCACATCCCTGCCATGTCACCAGGATTCAGTTTGTGGGCCGGTCACGAGCAGATGAGAAGGTCCGAGTCTCCATGTGGCACCCGTCTGCCCGCGGAGCGCCGCAGACCAAGCTTCAAAGCAAGCTCTGCATCTTTTTTACTTCTGAGCAGCATATGGTCCAGAGCAGAGACAAATTCCACAGCCGAGGTTGCCATCTGGGCTCTGTCCATCTGTACTGAAGCATTTAGCTGCAGCTGATGAAACATGAGGGCTGGAGTTGAATTTTCCAATAGCTCATAAATGTTTAGCAAAACTATCCACTCGGTGTTATGCGTTTAATAAAGATTTTGTTGTTGTTGTAATGTTCTGTACTCAGAATAATGCCTGACAAAGCGTAGGAGCAAGCTCTGCTTTCAGTTATTCCGGATTTCTAGAGGCCGTACTCCATATTTCTGCTTGTGGAAGTATGAGGAGAAGAGGGTCTGTAATTTTAACTGCTATTTAAAATACCCGTAAATGAAAGTGGGCTTTCTGGCTGGTTGGGAAGCTGAGCTGTTGGCAGATGTTTCCAAATGCCTCATTAGGAATGCAAACAAAACAAAGCCTTTTGCGCTCAGAAATTTGCCAGGGGATGCAGAAGAAAGCAATAAAGCCCTGGTAGGTGATTCATAGGGCATCCTCCCAGGAGAATGAAAAAAATATATATTTACCATCTGGTGAAATCAGATGCCTCCCAAAATCCCCAAAACCCACCCCTTAATCCTCAGAAATATCTTCACGAGCGAGGGACGGAGGTGTTCTTGGGGGCATCCAGAGCAGGGACAAATTGTACCAGAGGAGCAAGTTCCTCTTTTCCCCTCCATATTCTGTTTCTAATTTATGCTAATTATGTACACACTATTTTTCCTTTATCCTGTGATGAGGAAAAGGGCTCATGCCATGGTCACAGCGAGGAAAAAGGACTCAGGTTGTCTGAGCTTCGCAGTTATTCCAGGGGCAGAAATCGAGTCCATCCGTTTAGATGCACGGCGGAGTTCCTTCAGACCATCTCATTCTCCCTTCCTGCAGAAACAGTGATATCTTGTAAATAAAGGAGATATCTTCCTCGTTAAGAGCCAAAAGCCATTGCATAAGTGATTCCTGGACGTGTGGAGCCGTCGGGGTCAGGCGGGAGCACCGGGAGCAGGGAAGGTGAGGACCAGCCCTGGCAGGGGCCGCAGCAGCAGCTGGGTGTGCAAGAGCAGATGTTCTGCAGAGGAACGTGTCGGGGCGATCCCAAGAGGGACGTGCCTTTTTTTTCTTTTTTCTTTTTTTGTTTGTTGTTTTGGTTTGGTTTTTTTTCACAGGGTTGGGATGATTCTGATTCATTTGGACAGCATCTCCTTCGCTGCAGAGAAAGCTTCACCGCATCCACCGACTCCGATCCAAATTCAAGCTGAAAGCAAGCGGGGGCACAGCTACCTCGCAGGCCACGATCTGGATGAAGAAATACATTTCTGCCAAGATCATGGAATGGTTTGGGTTGGAAGGCACCTTTAAAGGTCATCGAGTTCAAGCCCCTCTGCAGTGAACAGGGACATCTGCAACCAGAGCAGGTCGCTCAGAGCCCCATCCAACCTGACCAGTACTTTCGAGGAGCGCGTTGGCTCCTGGGGCTTAATTCTGCAAAAACAGTGATTAGTCTGGAGAAGGCTGTTCACCCCAGAGTACTCCAAGGATCACAGGGAGCTTTGGTTTCCCAGTACCGCTTAATTTATTTCTTTTTCTGTTTGCTACACCAGATCTCCTGCACTCTGGTTGTCAGATTCGGTTTCAGGCCCCAGCACAGCACAGTCAGAGGACCCCGTTGCAATAAGAGGACAAGAGGCAGTTAGATGACCTGGGTATGGCTGGCCACAAAAGTTGAGGTCCCTCAGTTCCCTTTACATGGAGCCTTCTCCTTTCTCAAACAGCCCATGCACTTTTCAAAGCATCCAGACAACATTCCTCTGCCTTGCCTTGAATGAAACAGGCTTTTCCAGAGGCTGTCTGCAGCCCAGATGCATTGAAGGGACAACTGGGCTCTTCTTTCCAGGAGATCCTTTGATCTCCCCCCGAAAACGGACATAGCATTATTATTTCTTTCTTTTTTTAAATTTTTTTTTCCAGTATGCATTGCCATCTATGGGAGATGCAAAAGATGTAGGACATTTGGTTATGATAACACAATGGTTCCAATTAGCCGACCCCCCCTGCCCTCTTTTAAATCAACTGGCCTGCCTATCAAAGATGTCGTGATGGCATGTGGGGTACATGTTCTGACTGTGAAGCTGGAGAGGTTCTTCTGAGCCTCCTCTTCCCTTTCTGAGCTGAGATCGTTCATAAAAAAACATGCTGGTTTAATATATCCCAAATTAAAATGCCGTTCAATCAAAGACATGATCGTTACTGGTGCCAGGATTTTTTGTAAGCAGAGGCCAAAGGAGGGTCACAGAAAATAGCATTATTTTGTTTTACTTTTTTTCATTTCACTTTTTTTCCCCTCACTACTGGTTCCACATCATAAAGAAGCTGGAAGATGGTGCAGGATGGCTCCAACAATGGACAAACCATGACAGTGAAGCCGGCCACACAAAATGCCATGCCAACGTTCCCAAGCAGAGCACCGAACCACACGTGGGCCTGAGGGCTACAGCAGGATGCCAGGACCTCAGATCACCACCCAGGTGCCCATCCCCAGAGCCCAGCCAGCAGTTGGCTGGCTCACGCCTCTCTCCAGGGGTTAGTTTTTCTTGCTGAATCCACATTCTTTTCCCTGTATTCAACTTGGCACTTAGGAATTTCCCTTCCCTGCCCAGGCTCAGGATCCCTCTGAGCAAACACTCCTACCAGCTATCCACAAGGCAGTTTCTTCTCCGAATGCTGCTCGCTGGAACTGAAGGCCAAGCTGCCATTCACCACCCTGCAGATGCGTGTCTCCTCTTTTCTCTTCTATTCCCCTCCACCACAGCAACAGAGCTCAGGAGCTGAAACTAACCTCTTTCATCCCAGTTCCAGCGATGCTTTTGCTGCTAAGAAAAGCACCGGTGGAAGCAGAGATGGAGAGAAGCATCAAAAGTTCCTGGAGATGCACTTTCAGCGCCCTGCAGCCCCCTCAGGGAGGAAATGTGTGGCAAAGTGCTGCAGGAAAGAGCACCAAGAGGGGAGGTATTTCCCCAATTTGTGTTCGCTTTGCAGCACCTACATGATGCAACCACCATTCCATGAGCACATTTTTAGACTGTGAGTCAAGTTTCATGGAGGTTTTGCAATCATCCCAGAAGCACATTTCATTTATAGTTACTTCCCACCAGAACACATGGAAGGACGCTCCAGGTCTGTTAGTAATATCTGGAAATAGAGGCGTTATGCAGTGGGAGATTCTTACAACATAAATTAAACTGGAAGTCCAGTCCTCATGCCTAGTGTTTTCTGGAAATTGGATGAAATGGTTCACACTGTTTTCTCCTTGTTACTTCAATCAAAGAGCTCTCAGACTCCAATTAGCATTTAGAACAGAACTGGAGATAACTTAATCCAGCCCCTCGATTTTACTCCAGACAGCTCCAAATGCAAACTACATTTATTGGTGTGTCTCTGAACACAGACACGTGACTTGTGCTCTAATTATACCTGTTCAGTCTGTATTTCTGGGGAAAATGATGAAAAACTACTAAAAGTGATGTTTCATGCCTGCAACAGGAGTGTAAAACACAACAGCACCTGCTTATCTCTGCTTGGATTTAAAGACATTAATGAACTCTTTGAATAGAAGAGAAACGTGACCCTAACTTATTGTCCATTCCTTCTGACTCTAATTAAACAGATCCTAGCAGGGCTCACACAGTTCTCTGCTTGTCAGACTACTTAGAAAATTACTGTCCTCCCCTCTGGCACCTAGTGACGGCCAGTTGTGGGGAGACATAAACCACCATGCCCTCCTGAGACACCCATGGATGGATACACCTTCCGTCTCTTCTTTGCAGCACAGCTGTTGGGGAGCTGCTCTGGACACAAGCAAAGGTCCAGACAGCATCAGGCCACGATCTATACTTTGGGAATTAATTGTTGCGCGTCATCTTCCAAGAAGCCGTGATCCCTTCTGTTCCTGCCCTCCTTTATCACCTCCTTTAGGGCAGCATCAGTAAATCCTGAGAGTTGAGGATACTTCTTGTGTTAGCGGTGCAGTTGAGTACTGCAGAAAAATTAGTTCTCAAGATTTTGTGCTAGTTATAAATTCTTAATTAGGGTCAGTGGAGCCACCCTCTCCCTTTACTCTTTTTTGCGATATCTCACGGGACAATCTCAGCAATCGCTAGGAGACGGAATTCATCAGGATCTCGGATGTGATCAAAGCCCATTGCAGGAGGAAGAAGGCAAAGATGAAGCATCAGCACAAGCTGCTGGCTCTGGACTAAGAGTTGAGAGCAGCAATGGTCACTTGCGTGCGCATGGAGGGCACTCGGCGTTGTAGTTTCCACTTAACTCTTAATTTGGCTTTGTTCTGGAGACCGAGAACTTCAACGGGCACAGAAAAAGAAAAAAAGTGGAGACTTCCTGAGTAAAGGCTCTTTCCAGATATGATGGGTGGGATCAGAGCCAGAAACTGGTAAGAAAATAGTCCAAATTATTAAAGACAAGCTCTGAAAACATGACCAAAACTGTAAGTTAGAGGCTGTGAGAAAGATTTCTTCGCGATGAAGAAAACTGCTGAACTTGACTGGCAGGAGAGCAAGAAATACAACAGTGGCAAGTTCATAACCATGGCATTTGCTCTTGATCTTCCTCACTGGGAGAAGGGGACCCGTCATCGCAGTTCTGGGAGAGAGCAAAAGAGTGAATGGGTGACTCAGCTCAGATCGCCCTTAGCTCCAGGATCTTTGCTCTACCAATTCGTCTCTTTTGGGACCGAGTACATCCAAGAGGAGGAAATGAAGTGGATGGACCTTGTGAGACCTCACCAAGAGGGTTAGACCTGGATCAGGCTTATCCTGGGGCTTTCACCCATTCTTACAGTATGTGCTCTGGGTGGCTCCCATTTCCACTGGCAATCTCACTGCACCCAAGAACACCCCCCTCAGCAGATTATTTTCCTCCCAAAATGATATATTTTCTTGAAGAGATTTACATTTTACAGATGAAAACCTGTTTGTAAAAATAAGAAATTGTCAATCATTTTTACTGCTGAATCCCTAATTTCAGCACAGTCCTCAGGATGTCCTGGGTATTGCCGAGCTGCTGGGAGTCAAGGGAAGTTTTTTGATACCATCTCCCACTGTAAAAATTAAACACAGAATTTTTCTTCTGTGGGAAATAAGCAGCTGTGGTAGTTTCAGGCTCAGTTAAGGGTGGATTTGAATATTGGGCTGTAGCAACCAACGCTAATTTGGCCTTTCGGCGATTTAGAAATCATGGGAAAACAACCAAACTTTGTTTGGAATATCTCCTCAGCCCCTGGGCTTCAAGAAAACCTCCAGGTTTGAGTCCAAGCTTTAAAATGTTTGTTCTTTAAGCAAAAAAACCCCAATCTAACAGATTTGATGTTTTCGACATATATATATTTGCTTACTGGTTCTATAGAAATTCAGATCTATAGGTTGTTTCTAACAACTTTCTATTTCACAGTCCCTTTGAATGTGTATCTTTTCCTATGATGCAGGTAGCTTCAGTACACTTTTTCAGAGCACTTCAGTGTCTCGTAACTTCCATTTTCCGATTGAAAAAGCTTTGAGAAAAGTGTCACCTATCTCTAGTAACAACTCAAACAAATAAGAAGCTAGGAAAAAAAAAAACCACAACAGTCCAAGGGGTGTGTGTGCTGCTTATAATCATCTCCACATACAGGATGTACTGGGAATGTTTTCATAGCTGGAGGAAGAGAAGCTGCTTCTAGGAAATGATCTCCTGAAGGCACAGACTATATGAAACGCAGCAGCTTGCGAGGGGTTTCTGACGGGGGCTACGCTGACTTGAAAGCAGAGTAAGAATGAGAGATGGTGCTTTAATGGACCAGCAAGATCATAAGAGGCATTCGAGGTCTCCACAGCAAGACAGGGAAACACCACATCCTTCAGCTCACAGCAAAAGAGGTAGAAGAGCAGCAAGAGATGATGTGTTTATAGAAACATCCTCAAACCTGGATCTTTTCCAACGCATTACTCGGTGCGAAGGAATGTATTAAAGAGCTTTTTGAAAATGTATGTTGAAACACACGGCTCCGTATGTCCTGTGTCATCGCCTTTCTGATATACCGTGTGGCCGGGAGCCCAGGTCCGAAAGGCAGAGCCAGGCTGGTAACGCACGCCCGACTCGATCCTGCTCGGAACTGAGCACCCTCAGCCTGCCCCTCCTGGCAGGAAACTTGCACCTTTTGTCCCAAAACGTCTGTCTCTAGTGAAGTTCAAACAAACCCCACCGCTGTGTTTGCTAAAGCCCAGATCTGCAGTGCTGCACGGATGGGAAGTGCTTTCTGGCTGAGCTGCTGTGCAGAAAAACCTGCAGCTAATCAACTTTGTCCTAATCCTGCTGCAATAGGGAATAATTAAGGCTGTTTCCACAGAGCAGGAGCAGAAATGCGAGCTGAAAACCTGCAGTTTAGAAGCAGCAAAGGCTGAAGGCACCAAGCACACAAGCAGAGGGGATGAGAGGTTCAGCTTCTGTGGTCACAACCCCAGGAGCCCCAGGCACCAGCACCCTAGAAGCTGCGTGATGGTACAAATTGTCTTTTTCCTCCCAAGTGTCCCACGCCACGGGGCTGCTGATGGGTTCGCTGCTCAGGGGTGGAAATATGTTAAATAACAAGCCCTTTGCCTTCGTGGCCTCTTTCCTTCATTGCTTCCAGGTACCAACCGGGTCAGCTCAGGCCAGGCAAGTGGTGCTGGTTAACAACTGGCATCATCTGAGCAGACAGAGCAATTGAGAGTCAAACTCAAGCCCTGGTGTCTGTCTGTGTCACAGGGATGGGACCCGCTCACCCTGCTGAGGTCCAGGAAACCTCAGCACGCAGTTGTTCTGCCTTCTTCCATCAAGGCTCTGCTTTACTTTGTGCCAAGGTCCCCCAGAGCGGTGGCGTGTCCAGACACAACGAGAACAACAGGCCTTGTGGGTCTCTCCCAGATTCATCCATGGCATAAAAACCTATGGGATGGAGCTTTTACCCTTCTTCTGGGGGGAGGGCTTCCCCACCAGCCAGCCAGGCTTTGATTCCAAATCTCAGGACAAACTTGGACCCCTGGCAACCACTCTCACTTCCTGTTATTTCAACAACATCCTCACGTTGAGATTCCACTGGTAAAGTCAAGGAGATGCTTTTCCAGGCAGCGAGATAAAAATCCCTTCTAAACTTGCAACTTCTTAAATTATCTGGGGCTGCTACAGAGCCAGAAACAACTTCAAATAGATGGAATTACACTGTGCAAAAGCACAAGTTACTCTGCTGTTTCTTCACTGCAGAAATAAATCCCTTTGTTCTGTCAGATAAAAATGTGCAAGAAAAGCCAGCTCTTAATACAAACTCTATGCCTGATTATTTCTTAAAGTAAACAAATTAGAAGACATCATTGTAGTTGGGGTGTCTGAGCCAGCGGGAGCAGGGTTGGATTGCTGACTCCCCAGGACTGGATTGGGGATCTGATTTCCCTAACTGAGCTTTGCTTCTGCAAGGGCAGATTCATCCAGACCACTGTGCTAAGAACACATCAGGGTGTCTGCAGGAGTTTTTTGGCTGAAGTGACCAAAGGTCAGAGGTTGTGACATTAAAACTGCTAGGAATTCTCCACCAGGAGTTTTTAGTTCTTCTATTTCTCATCTCAAACAAAATCCTGGCAGAAAAATTCATCCTGCATCTTTGCTCCTTCTCCTTTATCATCCTTTTTTTGCCTCATCACCGGAGCAGAGAGTTCTTCCTGTTACGAATGGAAAAAATATAGCTAGAGAAAAATGAAGGGAATTGGTTTTCTCTCCATTGAGATGCTGGATCTGTAACAGTGATTAAAGAGAAGTAGCGATTTCCAAGGAACCTATGGCATCGTGTTCCTGACTTGCCAAGGAATTTGGGTGCCAAATTCCCCCCAGATTCCTAAGAAAAGCACAGCCCAGATGCCCATGTAAGAACAAGTAGTCCTGAGCCTTAACATCTTCCCTCCATTTCATGTCAGCAGCAAATCTGCTCAAGGGTTAACAGCATCTTTAACTTCTATCAGCTGGATTGCAACTCAATTTTACATTTCATCTCTATTCACAGAACTCCTATTGATGTCAATATCCTGTTAGGGCTTTTTTTTTTCTTTTTCCCCCCTTTTGATGTTTGATTTTCTCCTGCTGGCTGTGTGCATGTACACAGAGGCTGATCACAGTATATGACATTTATTTTAACAAGGGAGGAGAGGGAATGGGATGTTTTGTCTCGCTCGACATCCCCTGCTTTGTGAGAGGAGGGAGCTGTCACAAGATCTCCTGCACTTCACACATGGAACATACACAGTTTACTTGGCTGACAAAACCAGAGCTGTTAATTGCAGAGAAGGAAGCCTACAGGGAGGGAGTGAAAGCCCTGAACTCCTTGCATAGGCTGAGGTGGCCTGGGGAGGTCAGTGAACCGGTGCTGGGATGCAGGGCACATTCCCATCCAGTGGCAATAATCAGTGACCCAACACACTGCTTCCAGCTGTCCATGTGGCCCGGCCTGCAGGCAGGGAGGTGACCGCTGCGGACTGCCACGTTTCTTGGCAGTCGTCGTTGAGCAGGGCTTCAGAAGCTGAAATCCTCTTCCCCTGACAGCAGGATGGTCACTCCAGGTTCAGGTTGAGACTCACAGCTGCTTCTAGGCCAAATTGTGTTTTGATGGATGCCCCCCTTGGATAGGGATAAGGAGACAGATTTGCTATATGCTCTTTGTACAGACCGTTCCTGATAATGCTTTTTTTTCCTGTGGCATAGGCAGAGCCAAATGCTATAAAATATTTCACAAAATTGGTATTGATGTTGGCATCCTGAATGGCATGAGCCGTCTTCAAGCAGAAGAAAATTGGCCACGAAAATCTTCCCTAATTTTGTCATACTTCTTCATACAAATATTGCCAGCTTCAGAGTTTGGAATTCAAACTTTGGGTCCAGATTTCCTTTGGCAGTGACTGCTTCAACTTCGGATGGGCTGACACAACAGGGGAATGAAAGCACACATTGAAGTCTGAGACAATTTGGACTCCGCTCAGAATCCACAAGCTCAACCCATCTCTTTGCAAGTAATTTCCTCTGACCAGTCCTGCCCACTTGGACTTCTCTCCTCTGGCTGAGGGGGGGGTGAAGAAAGGTCAGCGTCTGGGAAGCCAGATGTGAGGCAGGGCACATTGCAGGAGTTTCATGTGTTCATACTCACACACGACTGGGCAAGAGCTTGTGCAACCGATGGGTGTTTCAGTCCTATTGGAGGATGCTCAGACGACCTTCCCAGTAGCAGCTAAGCTAATAATAATTTAACAATGTGCAACTGCTGAATTTATGGTAAAAATGTTGACCACATAGCACACGATGGTTTTCCGTGCACTGTACCTCACTAGGAAAAAATGCAAAACCCACAAAGAACAACTGAAGTCTGCAGTTTTCCCAGTCCCCAAATCATTTTCCCCAGTAGCTGGAATGTTTCTGATGTGGCATTTCCAACCATCCCACCCCTGGGCCAGGAGCTGCAGGAACACTGCTCAGAAGCAGGAATGATGGCACTGAGTAGACTCCATCTCTGAGGGCTTTCCCCATCCACTGCTTGACAGAGGCAGATGGGAAGTTGTCCTCGAGACAGAAGGGGAGGGGGGATATAACCACAGCCCTGCCAGTAGCAGACTGGATGATATATCTGTAGTTTTCCTCAGTCTGCGATTGCTGGGTTTTTTATAAATTACCCAGTGTCAGAATTCAAATTGAAATCTCTTCCTTGCTTAACAAAAAATAAAAATAAAAAAAAAAAATCACACACTGCAGTCAGGAAGTCATCACATTTACAAGGCTTTGGGATTCCCAAGCGGGAGACAGGGCACATAAATGATAGTCAGATTACTACAAGACCAGATACTTTTCTCTCAATCAGCAAAGAACTCACTATCTTTCTACACACAGCTGATGTGAAGGAAAAGATGATGATAGTAATAATAATAGCAATGGGTAAGATGATAAATTGCATGCAAATCTGCCAGCCATCGGGAAAACATTTTACCGGCCTCTTTTCATATTATGGGGGTTAATTAATGTGATATATGGACAAACATGTATTTTATTTCCAGAATGGGAGTTGTAATTTCCTGAGGCTTGGAAACCCAGATGGTTTTGAGTTTAGAATATAGAAGGATTTGTTTTTAAAGAGTATTTCAGTAAAGGTTGAAGGGGGGAGAGGACAGAGATTCTTTTTACTTAGTTCAAAGCTTAATTTGTGTGCTTTCAGCTGAAGTTCAGAGCTTCTGATCGGATGCTTGCTGGGAGCAGGGATAGTGAAGGGCTGAAGTATGCAGACAGCCACAGGACAATAGCTGTGGGAAGCCTCGTCTGCCTTTGCAATGAGCTCTCAATGAGCTCTCATCCAAGGAGCCAGGATCATCCCAGGCTGGAAGCAGCCTAGGATGCTGACAGGCAATGGGAGCAGGGATCACGGCCCTCGAAAGCTAGGCCCAGATCTAAAAATAAATCCCCTCCTGCGGCACAGGCTGCCCAGCCACCATTGTGGTGTAGCACTGGAAGGGTTCCCACACTGGTTTTGAATGATACCCTCGAAATGACACAATTAGAGAGCTCCTGGGATTAGTCATCCACAGGCATAAAAAGGATCCATTTTTTCCCCCCTTGGTTTCTCTGCCATGTAAGGGCTGGGATAGTGACTTATGTCTTAAGTACATTAAACCTATCTTAACAGGCCCATGGATGGAGAAGTCATTAAGGAGTTGACAACATCTCTATCTTTAAAACCAGCACACCCTGAGTCATTAAATGTTCCTCCGATCTGGATGCAAACCACTTTACTGTATCTCTAACCCTTTTCCCCACCCATTTTTTGCAAGCCTATGCTTCTCATTAACTTTTTCAAGTCCCACCACCTCCACAGAGCTGTCACGAAGCATTATTCCAGATGTGCAATGCCATCCTCTTCTTGATGTTTGTTATACATTTATAGGATGAAGTATTCCTTTAAAAGAAATAGCCACTAAGTCCAGCAAAACAGGATTTTAAAAGGCACAGAAGTTCTCTTTTCTCTTGTTGTGTCATCCTTTTAATGCTACTGGTCATGGGAGCAATTGCAAATCAGCTTCTTTACCAGGACCAAACAGTTCCTCTGATTATCTCCTTTGAGCCTTTTTAGAAATTAATTTAAACTTCATTATGCCTCAGTTCATATCTTTCTCTTCCTTTATTTAGTTGAACAGATCAGAAAGAGGTTATTTGGAATCCTGCTTTCTGCAGCTTAGCCAGCTCGCCTACCCCCACCAGCTCCATGTCTTGCAGAATCAGGTTCTTCTACAGGAGAAATAGATTTTGGCAGAAGTAATTTTGTACCCAAACACTCCACAGTCTGTTTTCTCTAGATCTCTGCAAAATACACCCAAATGTCACTTTTTGTTCTTCGTGGAGCCCAAAGAGTTTCAGCTCCTCTTTCCCAGGAAAATTACCTGTGGCTACTGACTGCGCTTGTGTTCAAGAGGCCAATAATTGTAGAGTTCTTCAGTAAAGCTGCATCTGACAGGGAGCTCCTACTGCCTCCAGCCTTTGTTACCAACCACACACCTGAGCGGTGCAAACGCTAAGAACACTCAAGCTGACTGTCAGAGGATGGAAACTGCCAACTCAACAAGTTTAAATAATAGGGCTATTAGGTAACTTGATTTCCAAATCAAGCTGAGTGCCAGCAATAATTGCAATGGAGTATATGCGGACCCAATGCCCAAGCAGGGTGAATTTTGTGCTGTCATAGCTTCCTGGAGCACAGCTGATTGGGATCCTAATGCTTCTCTACTGGCAGAGCAAATTGCTCTTAGCCCAAGTTTGCACCATGACAAAATGCATCCTGCCAGCAGCAGCTTCCAGCTCAGCAGCAAACTTGCTATAACCTCAAGATGCTGCCAACATGGCTGGAAGTGGAACAAGCTGATCTTCAAATAGAAAGACGCAGTTGCCACATCAAGTCCCCTGGGGCAGTCATTCCTGCATGACAGCGGTTCCCTTCAGAGGGTTTGGTGGATGCTGGTGTCTACATTTAGCTCATATCCAGGGCTAAGCTACAGCAGTCACCCCATGACCCCTCCCCAGACAAGAAGGAGGAGCAGGACAAAGAGAGGAGATCCACAGTTTGAAATGAAAACAGATTTAGCAAAGCAACCAAGCTAATACCAATGCCAGTATAAAGTAAACAAAGTTATACTCAGCCCAGTGAAGCTACTGCAGTCATAGCAAACAGGAGGGTGGTCCAGAAGAGCAGCAGAGTCAGGAGAAGCCCAAGCAGGAGGCCCTGCCTCCTCAGCAAACTTCCCCCTTTATACTGAGCATGATGTTTATGGTCTGGAATACACCTGGAGCCAACTCAGGTCAGCTGCTCTGGCCGACTCCAAACTGCTAACGGCCTGCAGATCACAGCCGGGCTATGACTGTATCCCAGCGAAACCAGGACAGCTGGGTAAAGAAACTCTACAGGCTGTTGGCAGTTCTGGACTCGGGACTGAGAATTTTAAGCTACACAAGTAGTCTGAAAACTGGAAAGGTCTCTTCCATAGGCATAACAACCCCAAACCTTCCAAAGTCATGAGATCCTCAAAATACCCCTTTCCATAACAGTCATCTTGTACTTCCTCCCCCACCCCGAACTTCAACCATGACAGGTCTCATTTGCGCTGGGATCATTAAGGATGAGAAATTCCTATTTTTACAGAAAAGGAAGCAACTATTCTTCCATAGCCATTGGAGTCACCAGAAAACCTCTGAATGTCTCGAGACCAATGATAAAATTGAGATCTGACCATGAGAGCTGTCCTGCCACCATCAGAAATGACAGATGAGATTTTGGAAATTACATAAATCCCTCCATACCTAGGTCCATTAAACGAGGGCCTAAAAATGCAGAAGGCTGTCTAGACAGATTTTAATCAAGAGCTCATTCTTCTTCTGCCTGCTGTTTAGCGCGTAAGCACCATGGCTGAAATCATCTTCCAAACGCAGAGCCTGTACAAAATTGCAGGGAGGAGGCACCACCGTATCATTATCCTCCTCAGAAGAGCGTGGTTAAAAATACACCACACATCCAGGCAGGCTCCCGTGCCGAGAGGGCAGCAGCTTTCAGATGCAGTCACCAGCTCAAGAGGATCGTAATTAGGGATGAGCCAGCTGGAATACTGTGTTTTTCAGTCTCTGATTTGTGCAGAAATTGTCCTTGTCCTGGTCTCTGTCCCTGGATGAATTGTGCATCCATGAGAGATTCCTGGTTGAGATTTGGGCTCCCAAATCTTCTGGTTAGAGAAAGCAACGTAGGCCCTTGGAAATCACCTCGTTGCTATCCACTGGATGTGGTGGGACATCCAAACTGAAGCAGGTGAGGTCCTCACCCATAGCATTCCTCAGTGGATACGGCAGCAGCCATAAAGCATCTGCCACATGGGAAACAGTCGTGCTTACAGATGTGCTTTTGGTGGCTGTTGTGTCAGTGCCCATGCCCCAGAATTATTTCCTGCTCCCTCGAAGTGTCAAAGTGAAACAGGATGGTAAACAGCTCTATTTCTGCTTCTATTTCAAGCCAACGTCGTCTTGCTTCTGCTTCTGTTCAGTTCTGGAGCCTCAGACCATGAGCTAATTTGGCTTTTCAGAGCAGAGGCAGAAGCCAAATAGAAAGGGAAAATAATAATAATAAAAAATACAAATAGAGCAAACAAGCTCCCCGTTTTCCAAGGCAAAGGGCTGTGATGGCACCAGCCCGCTCTTTCCATCCGGTCCCTTAGCAACGTAATCCTGCATTTTGTGTGATCACTCCCTGCTCTGAATTTTGCAGGCAGCTGATGAGGGACTGGAGCCGTTGCTTGTGGTTCGCCACAGTCAAGACTGTTTTCATGTGGTCTCAGTCTCCTCTGAAGGCTACAGTGCTTAGGAATGAGAATATTACAGCCTTCATGAGCCATGGCCTCTCCTTCCTCCAGAAGGACATTGCATTTCGGTGAGGTAGGAGCGCCTGGTGAGATGCTCCCCTGGCAACTCTTCCAGGATGTGCTTAAAGGAGTTATAAAAGTCCCTTTCAGCAGCTTTTCTACCAAAGAGTTATCTGGCCTCATTGCTGGCCATTAGAACCTGATAACTTCCCAAATTTTGAGCACACTCGATGTTTAATTCTCTCCAAGTTGTGCCCTGGGACAACTGTATTAAAAATGAGGACTGAGAAAAAACAATCATTGATGATACCAGTACCAGCCATGCCAAAAGAAGCTCCTGGTGAATCCCTAGACCTGCACCGAGACCCACCAACTTCTCTCTCTGCTGGCTCTGGCAGATGGGCAACATGTAAAATCAATGCAGAGGAAGGAAAGGAAAAGACATGAGGCAATCCTTCTGAAAACAAAGACCAAAAGAATATTTTTGATACTGTTCACCTGGGCTGGTTTCCCCTGGGGAGCAGGCAGCAGAAATATAACTTATTTTGATCCCCAAACCAGCTGGTTTGAGAGCACCTTTACTCCTTGTAACAAACAGCTCAGATCCTCCCATCTCCTCACATGAATTCAGACTCAGACTCTTGCCCAGAAGGGTTTCATTAACACACAGCCAAGAACTTTGCAAATTCTGGTTAGTTCTGCAAATTCAAGGACTGTCAGTTCCCAATACTGGGAAAACATCAGGCTTTTGTGGGCTAAAAGTGGCTCTTTGTTGTATGATCACTGGAGAGCTAATGGCCATTCATGAACTCCTAGTGTTGCAACATAATTCCTTTATTTTTTCTTTCCAGGATGATTTAAGAAAAAGAAGAGAAGGAAAAAAAGGAACACAAAAGTCTTTTAGCAGAGACATTTCAACAATTCCTTTAATGGGTATATAAACAGGAACAAAATCAAACAGCAATTAGCTGTAATTATACTTTAGCCTACAAAATCCCACACATGTGAAATGATTACCATTGCAATTACTGAGGACTTCTTTGGCGGGCGTAATTATACCGAGCGTGCCCTTCAGGAGAGACCAAATTCCTTCCCTTCGTGGTTGCTGGGTTTTCCTCCTCCCCGCGGACCTGCCATCTTCAAGTGATGGCTTTTGCAGTGGCTGGAGCTAAGCAACCGGAGTGGTGACGGTAACAAGACCAAAATGCTGCTGCGGGAGTGAGAAAAGCAGTAAAAAAAAAAGACCCTGTGCACATTTTTGGGAGGGGTGATAATGGAGGGCTGGAGGCAGCCGGCTGCGGGTGCCAAGGTGTGAGCTCAGAGCCTTGTGCCACTGTTGTGTTTGCACATTGGGCTGGGGGATCTGATGGCCATCACGTTTTGCTTGGGAACGCCACGCCGGGCTGCATTACGAGGACAACGCGAGGTCTCCAAGCTGCTGTGCCAAAATTCAGGGTTCTCCACCAGGCAGGTGAGACCAGGGCCGACTGGTCCTTCTGGAAAAGGCAATAGCAGCAGCACGAGCTGCAACAGCGTGAATAACAAGTCCACACGTCCCTGTAGAAATATAGTCTCGAGTCAGGTCAGAGCCTGTGCTGGGGCTCGTTCTTCCTCCAAAGACAGCAGAACAGCCGGCAGGCTGATTTCTATTCTGACCAGCACCACTGTTTAATCTTGACTTATGGAGGAAACATATGGAACTTATTGAAAAAAATATTGCTGTGCTCTCTGCAGCTCCTCTCTTCTTCTCCTTGGAGCAGGGACTAGAAATCGTAAACATCTGTGAATCTTTAGCACAGGCTGACTTACTGGGGTGAGATCTCACCCCATGAGCCGCTGCTTGGTCCAACCTGCAGGTACCGTGGTGGGACGTGGCGTGCTCAGATCAGCCCACTCCCCAGGGATCTACTTTCTCAAGACACTGGGTTTGCAGACAGAGACAGAACTGCAGCTGGGTCCAAACCTTCCCAAGGCACTCAGCTGCCAGGTCTGCCAGCCCAGGCCATCCATCACAGGTAGATTAGTGTCATGGTCTCCTGTGATACCTGGTGTTTGGAAGGCTGTCTTTAATAACTGTAGTTTTCTTTCAAAAACCCACAAAAATCACCAGCCCCTTCCCAGCCTGCGTGTTTTTTGTGACCATCTGTGACAACAAACGTCCGTGTTACAGTAGACTGTTCTGACAAGCCTTCTGACCAATGACATTAAATGGGATTTCAGTACTGTGGAAGGTTTTACTCTACTCAGCACAGGGGCCGAATGTTACCTGGGGCTATCAGCATTTCCAGTCTGCTCTCGGAGATACGAGGAATTGGTTGGGAGCTCCACGAAGAGCTCAGCCTGCAGGCAGTTCACACCTCCCGCAGCTGCCAGCATCTGCAGGCCTGGAGGAAACGTGCTCCAACTTGATCCACCAGACTCAGATCCACCCTTTCATTCATCCTTCTGTTTTCAGAGGAAAAGGAGAGCAAAGACAGGCGAGAACGTGTCAGGGTCATACAAGGGCATCGTGGTTTCCAAACAGAGCAAGAGCTGTAGCAGCTTTGCTGCCCAGTGACAGTCCCACCAGAAAAAAACACTGGGTTTCATCTCTACCTTGGCCCTCAACAGCATTTGGGGCTGTCCCAGCTGGGACAAATATTGTTGGCCCAGAGACCCTGGGCTTCGCTGTCCTTCAAGACATACGTGTATCAGGACTTAGCTGCAAAGACTTAGCTCCCCATGAAACACCCACGTTCACCCAGCCAGTGGACAGGACCCTCTGTCAGAAGCTTCAGTGAGCTGCAGCAGTTGCAGAAGAGATCAATGGAGATGAGGTCTACACTCCTCAGTAGTTGTGATGGGAAGGAAGTCTACCTGCCCATACCAACTGTTCTTCAGCCTCTGGACCAGCAAACCTCCTGCATTGTTCTCTCCCGGCGAGACACTGAGGTGCAGAGCTCAGCAGTATCCGCTTTTTAACCTAGAAGATTTATGACTTCAGCTTAAAGTCTCCTATTTCTTGAACTCACCCAACAGATCTTATGTCAACTTAACATTCTTTCTCAAGTGCCTGCAGTGTTTATTCAGTCCAGCCACTGGTTTATTCTAGTTAAATATCTGTTTCAATTTGAGATGAGTTCATTGTAGGTTCCTCTTGCCCCACTGCAGAGCTTTGGGATAAAAATCCCACTTCACAGCCGAGTAAATGACACCAATAAAAAGCCTGTGAACCAGGTGAGAGATAGGGAGCAGAAAACTCTGAGCTGAAGATGTTTTTATATTCTATATTGGTTGATACTGCTCTGGTGTGGATTCTGTGTCTCTGCTCGAACCAAGTGCCAGTTTGGGTACACTGGAAAATAAAGACCCCATTTCTTAATTGTAGCTGGGATTGCTGCTGGGAAAAGTGGCTCCTTTACTTCTGAGGGCTCAGCACGAGCTGCAAGACCCCTGGGATATTCCAAATGGAAAACATATCTGTGCTGCCTCCTAAAAAGAGGAAGAACAAACTGCCAAGGCTGAAAACATGGACTCTTTCATGGGACCCAGAAGGTTCCTTTGTATGTGATTGATTCTCCTGCACAGGCATTTCTAGATATTTTTCTGGCTTTTAAGTTAAGGAAGAAAAAAGACACCAAACTCAGTGTTCTGGAAGGATTTTAAATTAGCACAGCCCTTTTGTGGTGCTGCCTGAGATTCCTCTTGACATGTAAGATCCTGTGGTCCATGTTCAGTAAAAAGATGGCGAAATAACCACAGACCCTCCTAAGGACTTTGAGAAAAGTTTGGTTTCCTTCTTGTGAGCTTCCATGAGGCCATTTGTAACAGAGCTTTGTGGGTGTGGATGTGTGTTCACTTGGGGTCTGAGCCAATTGAACTCAGTGGGAGTCCTTTGAGAGTCCTCTCCGACGTCCTGAGCAGCCCCTGGACTCGGCGTGCGCTAAGAATATTGATGGGGAAGGATTTACATGAAGGAACGTTCTGCAGAAGGAGCAGTTTTCCAGAGCATGTTGATAGAAAGTGATTACCGGCCTCAGAAACAAGAGCGTTTGCACTGGCAGGGGTGAATTAAGTGAGGAGTGCATTAGGAGCGAGGGTCATCCAAAGCCAAAACCTGAGTCTTTTAACTCCCAGGAACGGCTCACGGCTATCGATCAATCCTCTCAGATATTTTAACTTACAATCCCATCTCCCGGGTGAGCTGCTTGTAACGTGAAGCGGTGTGGCAGGAGGCAGCAGAGGCAGCGGAGCCTGTGAAGCGATGAGATTTTTTTGCACATAGGGGTAAATACTAAAGCTCTGCAGGTGCTAGAAGAGTGGGAGCGGTCAGGGAAGTCCCCACTTCAGCCTATTGCTTCCCAGGAGGTGGGGAAGGCCCACGACAGCCGGAGCACCTCAGAGACGGGGCCCTTCTGCGCAGGGCCGCTTCAGCTGCTCGCGCTGTTTGATTGCTCTCCTGGCCTTCCCTTCGTGTCGACTGTGCCAGACGTTGAGTGGAACCATCTGATAAAAGCTGGAAGTGTATCAAAGATGTGATTTGAACACTGTAATTCAGTCCTCATCTGCAGTCCAGAATCACCATCTGCTCAACGTGTCCTGCCCTGGTTCTTCGCCTCTCGGTGAGGACCGTGTACAGCATCCCACAGCTTCGTCTTTCGCTCCTTTTATAAAACAAACCCAGAAACCTGATTCTCCTCTCACTCTGGTGTGAGTTTCTTGACTTTTATTGATGTTAGAAGAGGAGAAGTGAACCCACAAGTTGTTGCACAGCTCATGGAAATATCAGAAAATGATCAGCGCCCCAGAGGATTTGGTTTATGGAGAAGAATTAGAGCCTGGATGTATAGCTTGGCTCAGAGAGGTGAGTTAGAGAAGTGGACACGCTAGCGGCCTGGAAGGATTTCAAGGGTGTGAGCACAGAGGGCTGAGATGAAATATGTGGGATGGTACAAGGAGGTATGACTAAGACCAAAGGAATGATATGGAAGAGGGAAGAACTGTGCATTATGAGGTGAGCGAGATCAGCCTGTGGCCCAGCTTCACATTGTTGCCATAAAAAGCTGGAAAATACGGATTTTTAATATAACTATTTGCTTCATTTATTTTGTTGAGGTGCCATTAAACACAACTGGTTTTTGCCAGCGGGTTTTGGGACTTTCAGAACAGTCATAGGCAAGTTTTGTGCGTTATCCCTCCGTACAGCATCGTGCATTGCGTGCAGTTTTGGAAGCTTAAGGCAGCTCAGTGAAAGTAAATACAGATAATAAACCAGGGGATATGCAAAAGTTACCGTTCTTTTCCCCAATAAATTGGTAGGAAGACATGATCCATGCTTTAAAAGATTTTAGTCTTCAACATGTGTGTCTGTGGGTTCTCATCTATTTTTCATCCTCGACTGCACAAATCTCTATCGGTGTACAAAAAGAACTATCTGAGAATGGTTCTACTTTATCTTAGCTGAGAGTTATCCATTAAAAAAACCCCCTCTACATATTCTTACATCATGCCCTGGGAAGCTATTACTAATTAGGGACAGATGAATCAATTCAGATAAAATGAAATCCTGCTTCAACTTTTGCCCCAGTTTCCAAGTGAGTCCCTTCCTGCCGCCTGCAGGAGCCTGCCTGGAGTGCTCGCCTCGTTCTTCCCATGGTTTAGGCTGTGTTTTGGTGGCTCTGGTTTGCAGGCTCAGGCCTTGGCTTCTGCAGAAATACAGGCACTGGGACACTTTCTTAAATGAAAGCAAAACAAAAAAAAAAAAAAAAAAGAGCTGGGCATATTTCTTAGCAAAGAAACCTCAGACTGAATAAGCCTCAAGGGGACATGAATATAAACCAAAGCTTTACTCTGCTGCAAAAAAAAAGAAAAAAAAATCAATTTACATTAATCAAAAACCTCTTAAGAGATTTTCCAACCCAGTTTTTACAGACTGGAGGAGCTTTGCGGACAGAGGATTCCTACCGGCTGGTTCTCCGCTGGGTCGCAGTCTCTGCTGGCATCTCCCGTCTGCCTCGGCAGCATCTCGGGGCGAAAGGCAGCGCTGAGCTCATGGAACAGGATCTCCTGCTGGTACCCACCAAAGCACCTCTCCTGGTGGTTTCTTCATACAATGTAATCACCTGTGGTTGAAGGAGCCTGTGCCTATAGAATGACATCCAAGGGAAAGCTTGGCCTGTCAACCTAAGTGCATTTACTGCTGATTTATAATCAGGCGTGTAAGCAGAAAATCAGGTTTGCAGTGTTCGGATAGAGACCGGCATTCTTCCCCTCAGCCAAACTGAACCTTTAGACTTTCTGAAATTCATTTATCACTGCACTCCCAATCTCCTTGGGAACAGCTTGGCAGCAAGCAGAGGATAATTCTGTATTCCTCACCCACTGCTGGATCCAGGGAAAGCTTCTCCAGTCACTTCGCTGACCAGGATTTGCTCTTCTATAAATCTGTCAATAAAATATCAACAGCAATCTTTCCTTTTGGACAGAGGATTGAGGAGTCCTCATGAACAATGAGTGTAGGTGACAGTCCCATGACAAATCAGAGCTTAAACCAGGCTTGGAGGTTTACAAGCCGGTTTCCAACACATTCCTTTTCTAACAGGGAAAACTTGATATTTTTCCCAGAAAAAAACATATGCAAATCTCATTTCTCTGTTTTTTGCTAAAACATTTATTTGTGCTGCGTCATCCTCCTCAGAGTGTTAGCGGCTTGGGTGTTTTCTGGGACAGAAAGGTAAAGAGAAAGACTCAGAAGAACATACATGTGTATACATCTTGACGTACACATTAGCCAACTCTTGACTAGCGTGTTGTTCACAACCAGGATGACTCACAAACTCATACGGCCAACATATTTTCTGCCCAAGCATCATCCCTGCCTCTGGTTAGAGGGACAGAATCTTGGGATGGGGCTCATATTTTGGGTGGGCTTTCCATTGGTTTTGCCGTTGGCCAAAATGTCCAGCTGAGGAAGACGCTAAATCTTCAGTCTCTACCGCTCTCTCCTCTGGAGTGACCAGAAAGGCCCTTCCCACCCTCAAAAAGTGACTCCACTCATTCTACACCATGGGGTCCTGCCTTTTGGCAGGGTTTTCTCCCCAGGACACAGCCCTGAGCGTGACCCCCATTCCAAAGCATAACCCCAGCCACTGTTCTGCTCCAGGCATCAGACAACATTTCCCCAGGGCTGCTGGCTGCTCCAGACCACAACAGCCCTTGGGAGGTCCTCTCACCAGCTTTCAGGAGCTGCTCAACCTATTTCTGCTACAGATCCCAAGAAGCCCACCCCACAACACACCATTTTCCACAACGGGTTCATCCTCACAGGCAAGAAGCCAGGCAGGGCAGCGGGGGAGCGCTGCTAAAGCAGTCCTTGGATGTAGATGAACCCCCAAGCTTTCACACAGGCGGTCACGTCATTGCCTGTGGCTGTTTGAGACAAGATTGACAGCCTTCAAACTTATTTTGGAAGCCGCCTCACAAACATGTAAAGAATAAACCGCAGGATGCTGCTGGGTTCGTCCCTGCAGCGTTTGCAGCTCAGTCGTCACAAGCCAAAGTGAAAGAGGTTCTGCCGTAGATATTTTGAAGGGGCCAGAGATATTTTGGCAGCTTTCTATTTCTCATCTTGTTTGCAATGTATGCTGTTTAAGTTCTCATTTTAGCACTGGAGCTCTCCTTCGCCTCCAAATGGGCTCTGGTTTTCATAAGGAAAGCAAGAAATCCTCAGCTACCATCAGCTCAGGCCAAGTCTCCAAACAAATCTGTTTGAAGGTTCCTGGTCTGGTAGTGATTAGTCTGAGATGGGGAGGGGTGGGGGCGGGAGGAAGAGAGAGAGGAAAAGAGGAAAAAAAATCAAGATAAGAAAACCTTTCTTGGATGAATATTGTGTTGTGATTGTTCAGGGGTTTATTTTACGAACTCACCGGACTCTCGTGGCGTGTCCGTCTCCAATTTGTCTGCAGCAAACGACATGCCTTTCACCAAGGCAAGACATTGAAGCTTGTTTCACACTGTTGCCAGTGTTTTCATTCTTGTGCATGGCCTCGAAGATCTGCAGTGTACATCCATTCCCCAGGCATGGTGCCACATCCGAGAGGGAACGTGCTGGAGGACACCATCTCCAGATGTCACCCAGTGGGGTGTCCTGGGGGAATGTCCACCAAGTGGGCTGGAAGGGCTCTGGCTATGAATTAAATTGATTGGAGTGCTTTCAAAACAGCCTCTACATAATATCTTGGCTTCCTTATTGGTGAGTCAAGTGGAAGAGCACAAGGAGCACGCAGGAATGTGGCCACTACAACGGCATTTAATTCATTCTGATGATTCTTTTTTTTTCTGGCTTTTGCATGAAGAGCCTCCCATGAAAAGCAGTGCAGTGAGCTCAATTCCTTCCGTGGTAGTTAACAGCTTTTTACATGGTTGTAGGGAAGAAATCTAACCTCTGGGTTTCTAGTTCGGTTGTCTCCAGGAGAGGCATGGCCATAGCTCGTGACCTGCGCCTTCCCCTCTCACCAGCACCAGAGATGTAGGAATCGGCTCCCAGCCGCTGTTAGAGTCATCAAGGGGATGGTTGAGTGTCAGCCTCCCTGCAGAGAACGTCAGTCTCCTTCTGAAGGAGGCTTTGGGGCCATCCCCACCACCTGTGGACCCTCCAGGGAAAATCTGCATAGAAAAGCATCATTTTCTTTATTCCATCGCTGCTTACAGCAGTGGGGAGCCAACAGGGTGGCACAGAGCAGTGGGGAAAACATAGGGTTAAAAACAGCCCTGGCTCCAGTGAAAGTGACTGTGAAACCCCTTTCTGCTCCAGTGAAGCAATTTTCCCACCACCATCACCAGTTCTTTCTTCCCAGAAAGTTGCAGGACCTGAAGGGGAGTTACAGTCAGAGCTGGGCAAAGAGCACAATGTTTTGTTACGAATATGTGCTGGTGTTTCTGTAGGGAATTCAGTCCTCCCGTGGCCATGCCTCGCAGCTTTGGTTTTGTGAGTACTCCAGGGAGCTAATTTAAAAACCAACCTCATTCACCCCTCAGAAAATGACCTCCTGGCTCTGTGGCTGATCCTGTTAGCTGGGAAGTGGAAGGTAGGAGCAGGAAACCCTTGAGAAAGGCATAGACCCATCAAGGCAGGGCAAAGTCATCACCAATTGCGGCAGAACCGGGATTTTACCCCTGGCCTTGCTTCCAGCTCTCCCCCAACACACTCGGGAGAAGTCAGTCGTCCTATTTACGTCCCCTGCAAACACGGGCTCTGTAATTTAGGCACGGCACACTGGAAGTTGACCTGCAGGTGCAAAGAAAAACTGTTAATAAACCCATCTTGTCGCTCCAGCAGAGAAACAGCAACAAAAGCTCAACCAGTCACCGTTTGGGGAGGTTGCTGACAAAAAAATTGCCGAGCAGAGGTGTTTGCAGAAGCGTTCTGAGTAATGTGAGTGATTAAGAAACTACAGTTGTCTTTCCTAAGACAACTCAGAAATAAATGCATAAACTGATGGGAGTTTGAGGAGGACTTTTTAATCATTCTTACAACCATCTGTGCACCGACAACAGCTTCTGCTGTGCGGTGTCCTTGCCGTTCTTCATACCAGAGTCACTGGGAAAAAAAACTGCGTTAGTACTGATGTTGAGATGCCTCTGAAGGGGAATGAGGGTGTAAGAGGAAGGCTCTGGGCAGCTCACGCATTTATTCAGGATGAATAAGCCCCTTGTCGTAAACAGAGCTCCCTAATCTCCCTCTCTCATGGTGCAACTACTCCAATGGTATCAGATCTTTGCTATAACCGGCAATTTTTCCTCCCAATTACCCGCTGGTTACAGTCCATCTCCTTCTGAAATAACAGGCAGGTCATTAATGTCAAATTCCAATAGGATGATAAGGGAATTTATTGCCGAGATGATCACTGAAGCCGGAGCGATGAATGGGCTCAGAAGGATTTTTTGGGTATTATTTCCCTGCGGTCACCAGCCAGTTATCTCCTCCGCTCGGCGCTTTGTATCTGTAGCTCGTAGGCTGGTTCCTCGGTGGCTTTTCAGTTTGCTTTTAGGGGGTTATTTCTGTACGAGGCTGTGCACGTTTCTCCAGGCTCTATTTTTGTTACAGCTCTTCTTGGTCGGGGAAACAAGACAATGACAATTAGACCCATCATAAGGATGATGCCTTTGATTGGGTTTGTTGTACTTGGCACCCTGTCAGCAGAGGAGTCTTATGATGAAAAAGGTGAGCGTTTAAGGTACTTTCATCATTCCTCAAATGCTGTGTAGTGTGTGGAAACGAGCTGCTTTGCTTTTGAAGCTGGTGAGGAGATGCAGTTTGAAGAGCGGCTCCCCGCCGCTGTTCAGCTCCAAGATTTAGCTTGCTCGGCTTCCTTTCCTAGAAATGAGCTTTGTGGCTTTATCTGAAGCTGTTGAATAGCAGAAATGGATCAAAAGAAAGATTCTCAGGTGCAGCCCAATAAATTTGGGGCACAGGTAAAGCAGGTTGTCATCTGAAAGGCTTGTCCAGTCCATGGGACAATCCAGGCTTATTACTGATCCCAGACATCAGAAGCAGCAAATTGTACAGCCACTCTGCTTCACCCAGCCCAATTTATACCAGGGAGCAGGAGCAAGAAGCAAAGCAGAAACAGGGAAATCCCTAAATTGCTATTTCTGCTGAAGAGGAAAAAGAATCTGGTCTCTTTTAGCAGACCTACTAAGTCCGAAAACCTACCAGAAAGCCCCAGCAGATCTTCACACACAGCTTTTCTCTCCAAGCCAAATTCTTTGGTGTCTTTTTCTCGTTAAGTATCTTCTGTTGGATCGCTCTGCAGGAGCAATGTGATGGACAAAGCAGGCACTGCTGTCCCACAGAAGCTCTAATACAGACAGCCACTGATGGTGGTGTAAGCAAGCCATGGAACAGTGGAAGAAAAACAGAGCAGAAAAATACAGAATGCAGGTTTACAGTTTGTTTTGGAAAAAAAAATAATAAAAAAAAATCCACAATCTTTTTAAAATTTGGAATTGTACCCTGTTGGTGTCCTAACAAGAAAAGGTAAGAGGCAGCTCCCAGGGATTATAACCAACTGGAAGATTTAACCCAGGCTGGTTTTCTCATTCCCAGAGATGCAATCAGGGCTAACATGCCTTTTTGTTATTATAAACTGGGTGGATTTTTCTTTTTGGGCAGAGAAAGATAACTTCCCAGTGGGAAGGGCTGCCCCTTTCCCTAGCTCTGACTTCAGTCAAGTATGGTGCTGCTCTTGACTGGTGCTCTGCCAGGCTTTGCAGCTAAGCCAAAGCACGAGCCAGAGTTTATAGAATTGCCCAAAATGCATCCAATCTTACCGTGGGAAGGAAGAGGAATTAGATGTGGCTTTTAATTTCAGCTCTATTTTTGCTATATTTTTGCTTTTGCCTGGTGAGTAGGTAAGAGACAGGACAAGTCACGCTCAATGAAAAGCCCCCCAAATCTGTCTAAAGTCAAAACCATTCAGAATAAAAAAGTCCATCTGGAAAAATCTTCATTCCTCTATGAGTGGAAACCCTCCTGTTCCAAAGAAATCTCCCCATGTGTTACAAGAAGCAAATGTAAGGCAAGGAAACAGAGTCTCAGCATCAGAAACTCACCCCAGGCCCTGGGAGTGCTGAAGGAAGCGACCACCAAGTTTCAATAGTTTCTACCTCCCACCTGGCTACTGGGTGATTTTGGATGAGTGAATCCATCTCTTTGTCCTCACATTTTTGCCCCTGTGAAGTCGAGCTCTTGATCTGCTATAGCTCTCCTCTATATAAAAGGTGGTGGGAGGAGAGCTGCTCTGCCAGGTTCAGCTGGTCTGTGCTGAAAGGTGGGATCATTGATCTGATCCAGGTGGGCCTCATCTCTAATATCTCACAGAGAGAAACACCCAAGGTGGTTAGAAGCGAAGGCCCTTGTGCTAAACTTTATCTAGCGATGCAGTTTATACTATATTTAAAACTGACCAGGGGGCAAACGTTTGATCTGTGTTCAGCCTTTCCCCACTTTTCTCTGAAGATAGTCACGTTTGGGGATCTGAAGTCTGGATCTAATCCACAGCACAGTATTAATAGATGTTGGAAAGGGTTGCTACAAGCTATTACTGAGGCAAAGTAAAAGAAATCAGATGTTTATATATAATTACGTTATTGTGCAGATTGGTGGCCGGGAGAGAACAGAGACAGTAAAAAAGGAGAAGTGCCTTTTTGCGTTTGGGGATGGCATTGAGATGGACAGGTAAGGAGAGGAAGGCACGAGGGGCTCAGGTTTCCCTGACATCCCTCGTGCCGAGCAGTGCAGCAGAGAAACAACTCCCAGAAGGCAAAAGGAGTTTCCTTGCCCATGGTGCCTCCACCAAGCACTGAGCCACGGGAGGGTGTGCAGCGTGGGAGCGTGAAGCCCGCCCGCGGTGCCGATGGCACGGGCAACAGACCCTGCTGGGCTCAGACCAGCACCCAGAGGAGCTGCTCTGCCCTGTTTTGGCTACAGCAGCGATCAAATCATTTCCAGAGAGTTGTTCTACCCCTTTCATCACCCAGCTCTACAGCCCACCCTGCAGATACCAGGATTTCCAGTAAATCAAAGAAAGTGGTTCATGTCCACCCGGGCCCTGGCGTTAGCAAAACCTCTCTGCCCAAATAACCGTGCTCACACGTACATCAGCATCAGACTTGGGCTTGCCTCATCCAAACCCTCTAGTAGATGTTCCCCAGGCGCCTGTGGTGCTGAGCCAGCCTGCAGCAGTGGTGCTGACCCTTGCCCTGTGCTGAGGCAGGGCCTTAGGACATCCAAACTCGATGAGACAGCTGCCTGTGCTCCTCAGGATGGCAGGACTGGCATGTCACCTAGCAGACAGGGAATCACCACAGCCCACAGCCACCCTGTGGTGCTGTCCTAGCCGGAACTCGCTCCTTGCTACAGGCATGGGTTGCCAACAAAAATCCACCAGCATCCCCAGGAAGGTTCCCACCGCCAGCAGCCTGGCTGTCCACACGGCCCGTGGGAGGATAAAGTCAGAAAGAGGGAGAAGGGGAGAGAGATAAACAATTTCCTACAAAGTCGTGGCTCGAGCCCATCTTACAAGAAACACATGGTCCCTGACACAATATTTAGCTCTACTGTAACATGGTCCATTTGGAGGCTGGTGGCTGTGTGGAGAGCTGTAGTAAAACATTCTTTGCTGGTAACACACGCACAGACAGAAAAACCCACCCTTAGTAATAATAGTTGTGGTTAACTCCATACAGGCTGGAAAACGGGATGGCAGTGAGCTGCTTCTGGAGTAGGGATCTGCCTCGGCATCTCGGCAGCCTCAGCAAAGCTCCCAGTGCCACTGGTTTGAAACGCTTGTCCCAGTGGGTGTCGATCCCTTGGCTTTGCCCCATTAGACTCAGAGGAGAGGAACCAGGGGCTTTAGGGGATGGATTTTTTCCTTCAGTGTGCTATTTCTCTGCTCAGAAAACAGTCCCGGGGAGGATCGCTGTGTTAAGCCAAAGAAAAAGCCTTTTTTTTTTTTTACTTTTTTTTTATTCAACTTTTCTGCTCATTAGCTCAGGAACTTACAGTTGGAGTTGTCACTAGGCCCTTCCTGCCAACATATTGCAGGGCTTCGCAGGAGTTACATCATTTGGCCTTGGAGGACCAGCTAAGTGGAAACACATTTGCGTTCGCTCATGTTGCTCGGACTCCTTTTCTCTCACTCCCCAGTTTCTCGGGCGCAGAGCACGAGGTCAGGAGGCTCTTGGCACCCATGGAGCACGAAGCCCTGCACTGGAGCATGCGCTGCCCAGAAGCTCACATCCCACAGGCTCCCCCAAACCAACCCAAATCCTCCTACAACGTGTCGGTCTCGTCTCTGCCGCAGTGCTGGGAGTAAGCACGAAAGCCCGGGTGTTGGGCTCATCCTGGCCAACACCAGCAGGGAGTAATCCCTTCTGTCTCCTGACATTTTCCCTCGAAATTCTCCTGGACCCATGTCTTTCCCCTCCCAGCTCGCTCTGAGCCAGCGTGACCCCGTGGTCGACACTCGCTGCTCTCTGCCCTTCCCGCTCCTTTACTATCTTCTCTGAAGTGCACGGTCTGGTTTGCTCAGAGAGACTTTCTCTTTTTTTTTCTGCCTTTTCTCCAGGAATTGTTCCTTCCCAGTGAGGAAATGGCTGTATCTAGTATGGTCCATCTCTCTGGTCCTCATTATCAAGATCAGGAGGTGAAAAAAAAAAAGAGGTCATATGGTCATAAAGAACTGTTTGCCTCTTTAGATCTCCAACACTAAAGTGTTCAGTAAATTAACTGATTTTTTTTTTGCACCGGTAGCCCATCGGTGATGTCCCAGGCTGAAGTGAGCCACTGTGCATGGGGCAGTTCCTCCCATTCTCAACGTACAACTCTTTCCACCCCTGTCCTGGCATTGGCTGCCCATCACTGCCTGAGAAACAGGGGAAAACAGCAAAGGCAACCCCAGGTAGCGTGAGTGACAGGGGAGCTGCAGAAAGCAGAGTAATGTTGATGGATTTCTCCGGTGCAACCAGGAAATTTGCATTTGCAGCGTTTACATCACAGGAGAGCTCCTCTGATAAAACTGTTCCTCAACGCAACATGGAATTTGCATTTCTGGCCTGTTGTAGGGATTTTCCAGTCTCTTAGTGCCAGGACATCCCAGAGGCCCAGCGCTCGTGCAGGGCAGGCTTCTGGGGAAGTCCCAAGGCTATCTGCTCCTCTTGGACACCTCAGATGGGTGTGGTACCACCTTCACCTTGAGGGCAGTGACTCGGAACAATCCCCACCCAGACTATGTGCTTGCTCCTTTATAGCAGGCCATTAAACACTGAACCGAAACGGTCCATTAATTCCTGTTCATTTAAAAGAAAAATCAAACTTCAGTGAAGAACTGAACCAGTCCTGGTATAACCAAGGACAAGTAAGATCCTGCAGAAGAAAAGTTATTAATGATGCAGCCTGAAACATTTCTGACCAGGATGGGACTGTGCAGAGTCATTATTACCTACAACAGCTTCATTTGCTCCTCTATTAGTCTATTAACAAAATTACAAGGGTGGCTGGCACCCAGCCATGCCTGCCATAACTCTATCCTGCCTGTTCCTGGCGCTTTCCTAACCACTCTCAAAGCCAAGGAGAAGAGGGATGATAAAAGGAAAAGGGTCCCTGACAACAGGCTGGAGTGGATTTTGAATTAGTTGCAGAAAGGTGCTGGTGACCCTGTCACAAAGCTTCTGGCTGGCAGTGGTTCCTGCTCTGCCTGTGCCCCAACCTGCCCAGGGAAGGGGGCTTGCAGAAAGCCAGAGCTAATCTGAAGCTTCCCCACCAGTCAGTGTCAGTGCAATCCCGGCTGCTCCTCTCCCGGGTGCAACAAGGAGCTGCTAATAAATAAATCAGTACTTATAATAATAAAGCCAAGAAACTGTCCGTTCAGAGGCCACTTCGGAGGAGGTCCCTGCCACTCAGGTCGTGAATTTGCCACAGGAAGCTCTTTGAAAGGAGATGCGTTTGCGCAGCCCTCACCAACACAAGCAACCCCTCTCCCTGCATCTGCTCCAGGCTGAGACATCGACATCAGACTTTCCTCTGGGCTGGGGAGCTGTCAGTGACTTTTAAGTAAATTTGTGGCCGTGGTTCATTTTTTCTGTACATTGATGTTTAGTCATGAGAAAGCAATTCCTTTGGAGAATGGCCTGAGCTTCTCTTGCTCCTGTGTGGGTTTGTCTCGGAGGATGTGGTGCAGGGATGGCTGCAGTGACTCATGGCTATGTGAGCCCCATGGAAGGCAGAGGACCCCAATGCGGTGGGGCTGGCACGTGGCAGCGGGTCTGGCACATAGTCCTTGTCATGGAGAAAGTAGACCCCTCAGCCCTCATCCTCCTCCCCGTGTCCTCTCTGCCTTTGAACACACTGGGAAGAGTAGAGTTGTTGATTAAAAATGTCAGTGGCTTATTTGCTCAGCCTGATACGATCAGATCCTAAAATCAGCATATTAATTACTCCTATGCATCAGATCAAACAGCCAAAGCTGCTCACCTAGCCAGAGGTAACCTTCTGCAGCAAAGTGGTGTCAGCTGCCCAAGGTAACTGATGGTCCTCTTTCTCTACACAGTAAATGCCATCCGAGTGTTTCTTCATCCTGAATGAGATCCATCGGTGGCCCTATGAGGTCGGTGAGGTTGGTGTGATCACTGGCATTTGAACCTGGGTTTGTCTGGGTCTCTCTGTGTGATTTCCTTCATGTTTCTGTGTTTCTGGCTCCTATTATCTTCCAAGAGAAAACGCAACTGGGATGGTGACACTGGTGTTTGCACAACGAGTCATCAACCACAAGGATCGGCCACAGCCATGGCCTGGAAAGCTGGACTTTATCACAAATGAGGCAGAGCTCTGGGCTCCCTTGTGAGCCTTTACATAGACCTATGGGTTGACCTTGATTAAGTCACTTCCCTGGCTGAGTTGATGATGCTCTGGAAGGTTTGCTCACAGGAGAGAGTGGGAGCAAATGGCAGGAAAAAGCTGAGAATCGGCAAAGAGAAGTCTTGCTTTGATTCTGTTGCGGATGCTCTGCTGTCCCTGCCCTTCCCAACAGGGCTCTCTTGAGACTGAAAATATCCATATCTTGTCCAACTCCATGAGAAAAATCACATTTAGATATCAGGGTACAGAGTAGGCCCATGCTTTTTTCCCATGAAAGATTTCATGCTCTTGACCGAACACTGCTGCTGCTTTCTGCACCCCAGGTCCACATGCCCCCAAGGGCTGGGGCTGACCACCCGCTCTGGGCCAATGCTGCAGGAAGGAACTGACCATGTCCTCCTCTCCTGATGGGAATTCACCCCATTACCATGAGCCTTTTGACACCCTCTGTCTGAATCAGCCCTATTTCCAAGCACTGATTTCCTCCAAGAGACAAGAAGCAGCTCTGCTGCCCCACAAGATGTGAAGAGCACCTGGTGAGCAGAAATATGACATTCGAGGACACATTCGTTTAGTGTCTGGCCGTGGCAGCTTATTAGCATTGAGTAGCTGTGTGGGTGAGCCCTGCTCCTTCCTCCTTGTCCCCCAGCACCTTCCCAGGGCCAGTCGCCCAGTGAGGAGGGGTATGATCAGCTCAGGCTATGCCTTATCAGCCAGGCATTTGGAAAGGAGCTCCCAAAAGCCTGTGAGCCTTCCACAAGAGAGAAAATCTCCATCCTCCCAGCTCCCATTGACTCCCATCGACATCCCTTCCACCCTGATTCCACCAGTGGTGGCAGGATGGGACCAGGAAAAAGCTGCGCTTTAGGGATGGGGGCTCTGGAGAGGCACATGCGTGTGTTTTTCCAGCTCATCCCCAGCCCAGGGAGCACCAACTGGGAATTGCAGCCAGTTGCCCTTACCCACACTGCAGCTTTTCTCCCTTGGTCTCAACAAACCTGCGCCTGGTTAGGGTTTGAGTCAGCACAAACTGGAGCAGGGAGGGAACAGGGATCCCTGCACCCTCTTGTAGGCTGGAAGGGAGCAGCCCTAAGACGGGCGGGTTCCTGTTAACACCCTAGGGATGCATCTTGCAACGTGCTGAGCCCAGGCCTTCCCCTTGGAGCCAAGAGAGAAAGGAAGCATCTTCCTCTTCACTGCAGTTATTGGCAACACCACTCTGGCCCCCGAGGACCACCGGGACCCCCCAGAGCATCCCCGCGGTGCTGGCCCCTCGAGTGCCTGCTCCCCGGGCGCTGCTCCGCGGCTCCCGGAGCTCGGGAAAACGCAAGCGTTAGCACCATCTAGTGATCCTGGTTGCGGTCCTCTCGATGGAAGGAGCTCCATCCAGGACAGCCTTGCCCAGGAGCGTGTCTCAGGGCTTCCTACATCCTTTGTGAAGAGCAGGGATGGGCAGCTCCGCAGAATGCTGCTCCAGCTTCAAGGTGTGTAAGTCCCTGTCCTGAAAGCGCAGAGGCTGCAGATGGCAGCAGGATCCTGTCTGGGCTCATAAAACATGATGGCACTTGCTAGGAAGCGGTTTGGGTAGCAGGTACTTTTCTTGAAGATCCGTTTCCTAGGATCATATGAATTTCTGAGAGTCTCAGCTTTCATTCAGTAGTACTTATCTGCAACACTAGGAAAATAGGAGCTAAGAGAGTGACAGGGCTTCAGAAACTTGAAGAGTCGAGTGTGAAAGATGTGAAATCTATCACAGATAGATACACCAAATTTTAGAGATGGATGGTAAAAGGACAGTTCCACTGAGTGAAAAATTTCAAGGTATTGAGGGAAAATGTGACCTGTTCTATACTGAAAGCAAAACGTTTAAAAGTCAAGGGAGTTGCCCAGAAAAACAACCGTCCCAGGACAGGTACCTCTGAGACCGAGGCAACTCCAGGCCAGTTTTGTAGAGCTGCATTTTGAGCAATAAAGTGCCACTGAATGAAAGCCTGCTCTGCTCTCTCACACAAGGCAGGGATTATTGGTTTGGTTTGTTTTAAAGCCACAGCTTTCAAGATAAACCTCCTAGTTTCTGGTACCAGACTGGAATCAGAAACGATGCATTTTGCTAACCAAGCCTAGCTTGCCAGCCTCTGAACTCCTAGCACAAAATGTTCATCATATTCTAGCTCTTTGCTCAATTCCAACTAAAAAACACCCCAAGCACTTTGTCCCAGAACAGCTGACACCCAGAGCACACCAGGAGACAGGCAGGCAATTTGTGGAGCATGGCAACAGTGCGGATCACTGCGATTGTAATAACAGCAGGCATTTGGGAAGGGATTTTCAATCTCACTCTTCAAGGTTTAGGTTGATCTGTTGTTATTAAAGACTGAGATGAGATTTAATATGGGCAGGCACACCCGCCGCTCTGAGAGTCCTCACTGCCTCCAGAGCAGCGGTATCTGGCTGCTCTAAGAGATCCAGATGGGCTTCAGGTCTCATTTAAACTGGGATTTCCTATGTCCCCTCCTGAGCAAGGTTTGACCATGTCACTTAGACCTGCCTGCTGAACATCACTTTTTGGTTGCATCCGATGCTCTTCTGCATCTCACTTCGGTGCCTCTGCGAGAGGCGAGAGTTTTGTCTCTGCAAACAGGAGGGCAGCTGCCAAGCCTCAGTGATTTCCACTCCCCAGAGTGGTTTGGGGTGCCCAGCAGCGTGGTGGCCAGTAAGGATTAGCTCTGTTCACAGCCAAGCCCTTGAAGGCGAGAGGCAATGGGGTGAGGAGAGCCCAGGGCTGCTGCCCACGCCTCCGAAGGCTGAGCTGAGCTTCCTGCCAGCTCGACTCTGTCGCTCCCTCTTTTTCTGAGGAATACACAGTATGTTCCCAGTTTCCCTTGTGTCCAGGGGCCCGTTGGCCCTTTCCTAGGTGAGCTAAGCAAGCACAAATGTCCTCCCTAAACAACAACAGAGAGGAGACAGCTGGATTCGAATGCGTGGTTCATGCGCAGGCTCCCTTTCAAATGAGTCATAAAAGTTCCTTGGCAGCTGGCTCTGTATATCTAATTGGGATCAGGTTAGGGGCAATGTGGATAGCTGAGGATGGAAAATATGTGTCAAATTTACTCCTCTGTCCCACTGCTGATCCGAAGGCTTGGGAACGCTCCTTCTGGAGCCTCTGCTCCACACCAACTCCTTTCCCTCCCTCTGGTCTGAGCCATTCGGACGCTTGTTCTCCTTCTCATTCCCTGCTGGTGTCTGTCCTTCTGTCCTCTCCTATATGTCCCTCTGGCTTTCCCCCCTTGAACTCGAGGCAGAAGCATTGCCTTGCCACGTTGGTGGGGCAAAGAGGCAGCCGCAGTGGTGGGGGAAGGGGGGGACATCAGGCAGCAGCCTCGGATGCCCTGGGCACTCAGCATGACTCACATTGTCCAGACCACAAAAGAGGCATGAAGACTAAGGCTTTTCCATCTCTTCTTTTTTGTCTTCTTTTTTTTTTTTGTGTCTGAGAGCTGCAGCAACTGGAAAATAGTCCAGTCCCTTCTCAGGAGGCAGACGAAGTGGCAGCACCCTCCTGCCTCAACCCTACTTAGCAGAGACATCTGGCAGAGCTCTGACTTATGCAAAATATGGTAATTGGAATCATAGAACCATTTTGGTTGGAAGAGGCCTTTAAGGTCATCGAGTCCAATCTCGTGAAAAATTCACTCAGCCTTTTCTAGGTGTTGCTTTAGTTTATAAAAATGGCAAAGCCTGGAGGAAACACCACATTTCATAGAGTATGAGGTGCAGCTTGGACCTGGTGCCCAGCACCTTGCTCTGTACACCAGCCTAGCTGGATGAGAGCATCCCCTCATCCCCGGTCTGGGAATCTTGGTGCTTGTCCCACACATCTCTTCCTCACAGACCCACAGCGAAGGAAGGAGGGACCAGCATAAAGCTCTTGGAAAGAGATTCCTAGGAAATGGAGACACTAAGTAATCCCTGAAATCCTGTCAGAGATGGAGATCTTGGCAGAGACCAGAGCCATGCTTTTTAGTAGATTTATATTTGGTTGAGAGAAAAGAAAAGCCCCTCTAAGGAGCCTCTGCTTTCAAGACAGAAAACAGCACCCTGGTTTGAACAGAGCTTGGAAGAAAGGAGGGAAATACTACCAGAAACATCCTTAAATGATGCAAATTCCCTTCTGCACCCCTTCCCCTGCCCCTTGTCACGCCATCTTAGCCATCAGCCCCACCACCAGCCCTCAAACACGTCTGTCCATCCTCCCCCTCCCACAGCCCTCCTTTCAAGCATGAGCCATGATAAAAGAAACCCTGGAAGGCCCCCCCTGCAGCACCCGCTGCCACTGGGCACATCCCTCTCACCATCAGTCAGCCAGATACTCTCCAGGCTTGTGGCCAAAAAAGCCGATCGTTCTTTTCTCAGCCATTTCTCTGCCTTAAGTGGATATTTAAAAAGGAAAAAGTGAGAAATGAGCAGAGAGTACTGGGACTGCACACACAGTCTCGCAGGGCCAGATGTGTGATGCTTCCCTGCCAAACTCCCTGCTCACTTCTTCCCTTGATGTCCCCTTCTTGGTGGACACTTCCAGGGGCTCCTTGAGGGATGGGCCTTTCAACTTTTTCTCTAGAAGGGTGTTGAAGACTCTGAAAAAAAAGCATAGGCACTGCTGAAACGGTCCCAGACTGGGAATTCTGAGCTGTCACATGGCATCTTAAAAGATATCACCTGGTCAAGCCAAGGAGAAAATGTACTGGGGCTGCTCTTCGCCAAACGGGCACTCACTTGGCAATGTCCTTCCTGCTTTCTGGGGCAGCTTCTTCCAGATTTTGGAGCTAGTACTTAGCTCACAGCAACAGTATCACAACCCACGCTTGTCATAGCTGCTTGTGTCCATACAAGACCCATTTCTACGCTGGCCAGCAAGCAGCCAAGACCACAGAAGGATGTCTAGGAAGGAAGGCTTTGCTTGGGCAGAGGGTGAGGGGCAGGAAAGGCTCATCCCAGCAGGAAGGACCCATGCAGATGCTCACTCCAGGGAATGTTTGCAGAGAAAGAGAGCTGGATGTTGGCTGCTCTTGGATCCCAGCCCAGTAATGTGCCCCTGCCCACGGTGGGGACAAGCCAATGTGGCGTCTGCAGTTTGGCTGAGATGTCTGAGCTCCTCTGCTGTTATTTTTCTAAGCACCCTTCTGTTGGTGTGTGATGTGATCACAAAAGTAACTTTGCCCTCTCCCAGCTCACACTTTTCCTAAGAAAATAAGGTTGGGTCTTTGCCAAAAAGCTGAAAGTGAAAAAAAACATATCTTTTAAAGTTAAAATCTTCACTATTTCTGGTGTTTGGAAACTTTGAATTGAAACTACCTCTACAAAAATTTTAAAGTAGTATTTTGACAGAACACTTGGTGTGGTTGAAATTTCTCGTGGATAAAAATAAAAAAAACCTGAAGAACCATCTCAGCAGCAATGCTGATCCTGGAGCATGTGGCTTTCTCAATCACCAGATATGTGTGAGGCTTGATCAGATGCTCTCTCTCATTTGGAGACAGAAACTATCCACTTACAAGAAGGAGGACTGAAATAACTACAAGGAGGAGCTCTGGTCCTCCTGCTTTAGAACATTAACTACAAATGGATGGGAACTTCTCACAGGCAAGGGGAGGTCACTGCTGGGCCAGGATGTTGGGTAATGCAGACCATTGGTTTGACCTCCTATCTGCTCAGGAATTGTACTACTCCTAAATTCCTAAAATTTCACAGTGGAAGTGCTTTTAGGTTAGCGTTCAAATAGGGAGCAGCTGGCTCCATATTCTGGTAATCTGTGGGATAAGGAGGGTGGAAGCACTGTCTCATCCCACCAGGTAAGCAGAGCCAGCGTCAGGGTCTCTGCTGCTCTTTGGGAGCTATTTAGAAATCATGGAAGTCAATAAATCTTTGAAGTTATTTTGGGCTGGAACCCAATGATGTTTAATTAGGAACAGATGCTGATGGAGGTCTTTCCTGGAAGGCTGGGTGTGGGGCCAGGCACATGGGCTCTAAAGTATAAAGAATTTTTATTATTGTTGTTATTTTTTTTAAAGCATGGACATGTATATTTCAGATGTGCTTGGCTGTGTCACTGGGTGCCTTGCATCAATGACAGGAAACAACTCTAGATTTCAGAGCAGTTCAAAACCAAGTGAGAACTTGGATTTGATGACAATCTCTCAAATCATTTAATTTACTTAGTCTAAATGTTCCTGCAAAGCCTGCTGGATTGGGTGGCCTTTGTGGATGGACATCTGGGTGACCAGCTGTGGGCTCCTCCATCCCTGGTGCTTGTTTTGCCTTGGGAGAAAAACACCATGCTTTTTGGACTGCTTCCAAATCTGAAAAACTGTCTTTCATATTTCTAAAACTGCTGTTTTCTGGTGGGGAAGAGCCTGCCAGGGCCAGAAGCTGGGATGCTGCCTTCCAGATGAGGTCTGCTACCCACATCCCAGCCCTTCCAGCAAGGCAGCCCCCACTATAGCCCTGCTCAAGTCTCAGGAGATGCCCTGGGCTTCCCAGGCAGGCATAAGCCAAACCCCACCTTGCATCTACAGTCCTTAAAACCACGGTGAAATGAAAAGATCGAGGGACACACACACAACCCTATTATCTTTGCTATCCCATAACAAGCAGAAGGTGACACAACTCTGCCACCACTCAGCAGCCAAACCCTTTGCTGGAAGAAACCACAAGAGGGCATTAGCTTTATATTTTTCCCTACCCAGAGAAATCCAAGACAATTTCTGGCTAATGTTCCATTTTCCTATGCCCAGTAGAACTGTAGGAATGTCAGAGAGCGAAATCGTAAAACCCATAGGAAGACGGGCTGGCTAATAACGGTGAGCCTGACTTTCTTTTCATCCTTACAACTTGAGTTTTCAGTCACCTCTTGCGGAAGAAAAGGAAGGCGGAAAACATTCCCTCTAGGTGAGAAAAGAATATTTTGAAAATTAAAAAAAAACCAAACAACAAACCACCAAACAAACCCAAGCCACAACATTTCCAGTGCCTGGAGGAGTTGAATAACGATTCAAAGCAACGTTTTTGAAAACGCTGGAAAACACCGCACCAACTACACCTCGTGTGTCAACGATTTTCGAGGTGACAACAGTAGGTTCAACGCTCCCGAGTTTGATTTCGAAGGAGAGCTTTCCTACCCCGACAGCATCTGTGCTCACGCGTGCCTGGTGTCACTCCAAGGCGTCCGACTGTCCTTAGCTGAGTTCACTGCCTCGAGTAGAATTACACTTGCTGGATTTGAGCCATATGCTCCAAGTACCCTGCAAGCGTGTGGAGATATTTTTCAAGCATAAAGTGCCATTAGGCCTAGCCCTCGTAAGGAAAAGGTGATGCAAACCAGATGAATGTCACCAGACTCCAGCTAAACACAAATCAGCAGCCCCTTCGTCTTCAAACTAATATTAAGTTTTTCAGCAATATCAGTACTGAAACAGAAATAGGTAAAGTCAACATAGGCCAACTCCTATAAAAATGAGCTTCTTAGACTGGTGTTTAGAAGAGAAAGGTGCTATTAAAAATGTTACAGCTGCTCTGTCCATCCTGAAGTGAAAGATAACAGTTGGTCTGCGAGGTCTGGCGCAGCAGAACTTCAGAAAAAAAAAGTAAAAAACTTTGAAGCAATTTTATGAAGATTTATTTCCTTTTTGTTTTGTACTCTCCTGGTATGCCTGACACATTTGGAAGAGAATCCAGAGAGATATATGGGCCAGAGATAGGCTTCCCAGGACACAGAGCCAGGTAAATACAGAGTCAGTCCAGACTTTGCTTTCCCAGCACAGGGCAGCTGAGGGAGCACCGAGCCCTTGGTGAGAGGCAGTGTCAGGGCTGGAGATGACAGCAGTGCAACAGCACAGCAAGGTCCTGGCACTGAGTCCCTGTTCCTTGTGCCCACCTGGAGCTGGTAAAAAAACCCCACACATTCTCTCAAGAGCTTTCTTGAGTTCAAACAATGCGTCTTTAGCTGAAAACATGGCTTGGGGGAAAGCGCATCTGCTCTATGTAGAAGACACCATCCTGCAGGTGAGAACAGCCAGCAAACATGGGAATGAGTAGAGAAGGGACACATGAGTGGACAAGGAATGCGAGAAAAGGAATAATGAATGAAGCAGCGCATCCTCAGCCAGTTCCCACAGGGATGGGGCTGCCCTCCATTGGTCTGGTTCTCAAGAAGGATTTTCTCCAGGAATCTTCCCTTCACTCCGATATGGAATGGATTTTCTCATCCCTATGGCCTCTCCCTTCCCTTTGCGTGCCTTTCCAGGGGGCTCCTGGCCTCCTACAGTTCCCTGCCTGCCTTCCTTCCTTCACCAGGCGCCAAATTCAATTAAAACATTGCTGGTCTCTGCCAGCTTATGAGACAGAAGGAGAAGAGAGGAGAGGAAGGGAAAAAAAAAAAACAAAAAAAACCCCAACCAGCCCTTTCTCTCCAGCTTTCCCAGATTTTGCACGAACTGCATGAGATGTTTCCTGAGACACTGCCATGCGTGTTTCTGGGGGGGGGGTGGTCAGGGCACAGCAGACACCCGATCCCTCCTGACAGCAGCACTGGGCCCAAGCACAACACTCATGAAATGGCTTCTGGTTTCCTTCCCTCTTTGCTTCTCCCCTCCAGCCTCTGCACCAAACACCCAGCATCCCGGGATGGTGCAGGGGTCCTGCGCCCCTCTGCGTCACTGAGTGCCCCTCAGTGATACCCCTGAGGGGAAACAAGTCATTGAGCAAGAAACAGAGAAGGTGGCATGGGTCTGTCTGGCTCCATGGGGTGCTCTGGCCCTGCAATGTCAGGGATCCTCACCTTCTGAGCAAGGGGAAAATAAAAAGACACAACCAGAGGGCTCTCACTCTCTCCACTGACCCCATAAAATGAGGGGATGAAAATATTGGCAGATCTGTCCTTAAACTAATTAAAGATCGACAAATAAGGCACCATCGACGCAGGCCCTTGACAGCCATGAGTGATTTTTTTCCTGCAAATCCACTCTGCAATTTAATATTCATGAAAAGCTAAAAAAAGCCCATACCACTTCTTCTTTGAAGGCTAACTAGGAGAGAATAAAAGAGGTTTAGAGGGTGGAGCCAACCACAGTGGTGCCCTGTGTTTCTGGAGGTGCCATGAGCCCCAGCTCAGCTAGGGGAACCACATCCATCCACCTGAGACCCTGCAACCAGCATCTGTGTCCTCAAGCTGAACTTTGAGATCTCTCCGCAGGGAATTCTGTAAGGAAAACGGATCTCTGGTCAGGGCATTCCTCTGCCACATATTCCCTGCTGCCACGAATGGCCATGTTGAACTGTGGGCAGCTGAACACAGTCAGAGCCGACCTAAAACTGCTCAAACTTCATCAAAAACTGAGCAAATCTCAATCCTCAGACCCAGGGAGGCAGAAAGATGGAACGTGCAGCCCTTTGGCCACAAGTAATTCAGCTGCCAGCACAACACCTCTCTGCACATGCCCAAGTGTCTCTGCAGGTGTCTGGGAGATGAACTGCTCTGAATCTCCTCCACGAAGAGCCGTGAAGTCGTGGGGGAGGGCTGGAAGCACTGTCTCTCTTCCTTGGGGGATTTGGTGTACTTCCAAACCATTTAGAAGCTGCCAGGTTCTCCGGCTCAAGGAGAAACAACAACAACGTGCATTAATCAAATGAATTTCAGGTTCCTGCTGCCAGCACATGGCTGCAGCACATTCACTTCCTCAGCTGACATCTGCCATCATGTAAAGACGTGTGGATGCCAGCCCTGGTGTAGCTGCACAAATACCTACCACAACTAACCCACCCCAGGAGCAGCCAAGGGGGTGTATTTCACACATACCAAGTGGGAAAACTAAACTTCACCTCTGCAGGAAGCAAATCACAATGGGGAAGGCACATCTCCACTCTGCCTAGACACTTCTCCTCGTCCAGAGGGTCCTTTCCCACTGCCACCATCTATCCCTCGGTGACTGAGCCAATACTGAGCTAAAACATATTAAACATCCCAGCAGCCTTACAGCCGTATCGTCCAGGGCAGTGGCATCCTCAGCGTCTTCTGTATTCTTCTGCTTTCTCCTCTTTAATATGATCTATTGTGAAGGCCAGATAATAAGGCCATTAATTCTTTGGCTCATGCTGTGAACTATTTAATTGAACATGACAAGAAAACAGTGTTTCTTTCCTGGGAGTAATTATTGTTTGACTTTAAGTCTTTACCTACGGCAATAGCTGTGAGGAGAGTAGTCCCATTAAAGGCAGGTGGAGACTCTAAATCCTTAGAAATGAGGACCATTTTTTAACCTGAAAGACATCATAAATGACCATAACTGGGCCAGTTAATTTATACCTAAGATCAGAACATTTAATGGTGCTTCTTTTCATGGCTGAACCAGGCGCCTGGAGACACTAATAGCTGGTGTTTTCCCACATTACATCTCTACCAGCACCTGGAGCCAGCCTGGCCAGGAGGCTGAATGAGCAGGAGGCAATCAATTATTCCTCCATCCAGAGATCTTCCAGAGAGCTGCCCATTTTCTCTTTCCAAGAATTTGTCTTTTTCAGCAGCAAAGACAACATGTCTCAGGATGAAATATTTCCCCCGGCAGGAGTAACTGCCCTTTCCTCGGCTGTGGCAGATGAACGCATTCTGTGCTGAAGTTCCAGTCTACGCTTCTATTTCAAAGAGGAGTCAACCAGATGTGAAAGCAGCATCCAGACAAGATGCTCCGAGCAGTCAAGGCCTGATTGAGAGCCTGCTGCAATCTCTGGAGAAGAACACGCTGCCGTTCAGCAACATGTGGACCTGGCTTCTGACTCAGCCTGGCCGTGGCCAGCAGCTCTGGCTGAGATCAGCTGGGCTCTGGGGGCATTGCGTGGCTGAGGGGAGGCCGGGGGGTTCCACGTGGCAGTGCAATCCCATGAAAAGGATTTGGAAAAAAAAGCTTTAACAGAAAGAGATGGATGTGGGGAAGGATGTGAAAGGAAAAAAAAGGATGGAGGAGGTGTGAGAGCAGCAGGCAAACACAGAGCCCTGACCTTGAGGCTGCAGACTACAAATTCTTTGCCTCCGCTTTCTCCTCGCACGATCACAGATGCTGCCTGCTGGAAAACCCTCAAACATAATTAGCTGATAGGGGTTTGCTGTCTAGAGTTGTGGGCACTTCTTCTTCTGGTTTATTATTGTGGGGCTGCTCCGGATTGCTAGGCTACGCTGTGTTGCTGTTGGCGTTGGAGGGATGTTGGCTGCCTCGGAGCCCACATGTGCAGCGGTAGGTGACTCATGAGATCTGGACCGAGTGTTTCAGGCTGCCTTTAAAATTTCTCAAGGAGAACATTCCCTTCTGCTGAGGCATGGCCCAGGCTACTGTGGCTCCCTGACAGCCCACACTGGCACCCCAGGCAGGAGTGAGTCCTGAGCAACTCGGCTCAGAATCTGAGCCCCCACATCTCTCTCAGATCTGTGGGTTAAGGGGAGACTGTCCTGCTCCTGCACATCCCATGCTTGGGGGTGTTGGGGGACATGATTATGGGGTGGTAGGACCTTGCAGCACTAAGGCAATCCTGCTCCTCACCCAAATCCCCTCTTCAAGCTCTTATCACAGCCCCTTTTCTGAGAAATGCTCAAAAACTGCAGCATCAGCAGATTTCCCTTCTCAGAGCAAGCCCCCAGGGGGGTCTCTCACTAAATATCACTCTCTGGACAGACTACACTTCCCAGTGAATTTGCTGCTCTTTGCATGCACAGCCTACCCCTTGATTTTGCCGCTTTTGTTGATTATTTGGATGTCACCTCCTTCAGCTCTCAGTGTGGTCCAAGCACTTGCTTTAAACTACCAAGTACCAAGAGTGATGGAGGCTCCCTGGGTGAAAAAGTCACCCCTGGGATGCTACATCCCCTGATGCCCCTGGAGAAGGCTTTCCCTGGAGCCAGGGTCAACCCCAGGGCTGGGCTGCAGCTCTGGGAAGCATGTAGGAGTTCAGGAGTTCAGCCACGGCTGCTGTGAAACATCTCCAATCTGTAAAATCAGCCTGGAGAAAGCCATGTCCCAGCCATTGGCTTCTCTTTAAAGTCAGAATCCCAAGAGATGATAAACTCAGAGCTGACCTGTCCCTCTCCGGGCAGGATTTACACTGAACTCAGCTGGCGGCTAAGAACCAGCATCCCACATCTCCCATCTCCTTTGTTGCCTGGTACTTTTGCTCCAGAATTCAGAGAGCTACAAGGAACCACAGCTCACCAGCAGCTTCGCATGTTTACTGGCAACCACCGACCTAAAGTCCAGACCTCTGCATCTCTTTTCCCTCCTTTGCTCGCCAATTTTCCACGTTTCCCTTCTCTGCAGCTCCCAGCAGCCCTCGGAGACACCGAGTGGCTACAAACTACATTACAGGCAGATGAAAAAAAAAAAGCCTGGTAACTGAGTGTGGTGCTGGAGGATGCCCTTACCTCTGGTCTCTGTCCTTAGAAAGTTCTAGCTCTTTTCTAATCAGCCCCTCATGTGCCTTCTAGATCCCTGGGTAGTAATAAATCTGGAATTCCAACTTATGTAGATGTCATAAAAGAAGAAAGGAAAAATTGTTCATCAAAAGACACCCTTGTGGGACAGAAACTTCATTTTGTCAAGGTTTGAGCTGAAGCAGCACCTGCTGCTGAAGGGTCACAGAGGTTACAGAGCAAGTCTGAAAGAATCTCTAGTTTTCAGCCCAGCTTTCTGCAAATACAGCGTTCAGGTCATTGCCTTACCCTCCTCTCAAACCTGCTTGCCAACTTCTGCCAAATTTGGTGGCATCCCAGAGGTCTGAGGGGAAGAGTTTTGAAGAAGTCTCATGAAAACGTGCAGCTGGATAAAGCCAGAAGGATCCTTCGCCCACCTCGTCTCACAGAGCCAGCCATCAGGGCCAGCACAATCCTACAAGTCATCAGTGATCCCACACCGCCCTGTTCCGGGGCTGTGCTGAGCACCCAGGTGCCAGACACGGCCTCAACCTGCCACCTAGTGTTTTTTTTCCCAGCTCTGGCTGCCCAATTCCGCAGCAGGCAGGGACCCACAGCCCAGGGTTTGGCTACGAGGCAGGAGGAGCTGCGGAGCATCTTCAACAGGACTCCTGAAAGCAGCGACGAAGGAAGGTGCTGCCTGGCTCCCAGCACCAAAAGCAGATGCAACATCTGTCTGACCAGGAGGAAAAAATTCTTTGCTGTGAGGGTGACAGACCCTGGCCCAGGCTGCCCAAAGAGATTTGGAATCTCTCCAGAGAAGAAGACTCCGCAACCTGACTGGACACAGTCCTAGTCAACCTGCTCTGGGTGACCCTGCTTCAGCAAAGGGGTTGGATGAGGTGATCTCCAGAGGTCCCTTCCAACTCCCACCATGCTGGGATTCTGTAAGACCCTAGGCTAGACCCTATAAACCCATCTCTGCTGGTGCCTGCAGGCCATGGGCCCCTTCTGGTTGCTCCCAGGGATGACCTGCGCCTTGCCCAGGTGTGCAGGCATCTGCCAGGAATTCCATCTGCGCCCACCTCCTCCCAGTCACTCTCTAGCCAGGACTAGATGCTTGCTACGTGCCTTGCACAGTTGCAGCTGCTGGAGCTTATCCCGGAACGTCTCACACCCATGTCTGGACAGAGCAGACAGGCGGCCAGCTCCGGCAGCGTCCCGATTTGCTCAGCATCCTGCGGCAGTTTAGGACTCGGTTTCCAAACTGGGCGAGGGACAAGCCTGGAGGTGAGCCTGGCTTTGCCTTGGCATTTGCAAGATGCAAGCAAGGCACTGTCCCGTTGGCTGGCCCCGTTTCTGGGCAGCCAGGGAGGGTCAAGTCCCCGACTGACCTCACTCCAGCATCTGGAACACCTCGAGGCTACCCGACGCTGCAGCTCCAACAACAGGACCCAGATCAATGTGCTGCTCCTTGCTGGGCTCCTGCTCTGGTTTGGCAGCAGCAGAGTGAGCAGACAGTGGGCTCAGCAGGGAGATTAAGGGCTTTTCAAGGCTACAAAGAGTTTTAGCTCTTTTTTTTTTTTTCTCCACTCCCTATTTCCAAAACTACCTTTTTTCCCCACAGCACAGCTCATCTTTTTCAACAACAAGAGCTTGACCCTCACTGCTGATTAACTCCCCACAGCTTTCCATTGCTGTCTGCTATGTCCCCAAAAGGCAGCAGCAAGACGAGAACCCTAATGTGACAGGGACATCTGAGAGAGACATCCTCTGCCACAGACAAGGCTGTCACCCATCCCAGCTGGCTCTGGTTCCACTGAGCATGTATGGAGATGCATCACTAACTCAAAGCGGTGTTGGGATGAGCTGGGAAATGGAAAATATCAGAGCTTATCTGTGAAGCTTGGTGGGTCTGGATATCAGAGCTTAGGAAACCAGAGCTTGCTACTGCTCCTGGTCAAGAGTTGACCTGATGTTTCTACCACAGACACAGCAAAAAAGTTCCTAGAAGAGCCCCACCCTGCTGCCAAGGTTCAAATTCCAGCTCCTAAGTCACTCTGATGGCTTATGAATTTGTCATTGCGTGGATCAGATATTTGCCTTTTTCCTTCTGCTTTGTCCCAAGAAAGTCAGACACAACTTGCTCACGGTCACCGAATTGTCCAGATAGGATTTTCACATAGCACTGCTGGGCAAGGGCCACACTTCAAGGAAACAGAGCATCCAGCTCAGCCTCCAGCTTAAAACTGTTTATAAAAATCAGCAGTTTCGCAAATGGAAAGATTAAATTAGTCCAAACAAAAAGGCCCTCTCTAACCACTGCAGCCTGAGCTGGAATGATGTCATGTAAACAGGGAAGGGGTGGCCACAGTTACTCTCAGGAGTCAGATGGAGCTGCCAAAGAAAAGAATCAGATCATTTCGCTTGTTGAGGATTTCAGGGTTCGACCCCAAAGCAGATGCAGGTGGACACCACGGGATGCACCCCTCGTGCCCTTGGGCACTGCCTCTGAGACCATGAGAAAGGTGACCCAGAGGCATTGGGGTGAGCATCCCACATCATCTCCCAGCCCATTGGACAGGGTGGGAAGTGCTGGGACAGGGGCACCCCCAGCCCTTCTGCAGATGTGCTGCCTGGTCTCAAGGACAGGCTGTGGCCACATTTGTCTCTGTCCCCAGAGGCAGAGAAACGCACGGGGCTTAAACAGCCTGGGTGAAGGGTGATAAAAAACAAAGCAGCTTTGGGAAAACAGCATTTCCCCCTCTCTGTCTCAGCTTCCATTTGTTAGCTTCCCTTTCAAAATGTACGGGAGTTTGACTTCAGGTGGTAAGTTATCCCTGGGCCCTTTAGAATAACAGATTACTCGTGCTTATAAGGCACAGTGGTTTATTTGTTTTGTAAACCAGGGCCTCTCCTGCTGCTCCAGCACACACTCCCTCGCCAAGCTGAAATCCAAGCCTTTTGCACCAAACAGAAGCAGTATTCACTCCCCTGCCCTGTCAGCTCAGCTCCCTTTAAGAGTCTCCCTCCAGTCCCCCTGTGGCCACCCCTCACAAAGGTACTGGGGCTGGTGTTGGGCAGCCCCAGGAAAGGAGAGTTTGAGGCTCACAGATGAGGCCGGCACAGAATTTTTTTAGATATGATGCTTTGCCCCTGTCATAATGGGCCCAAAGAGCACCAATATTATATAAAAACCATAAACTTGCTTATTATCTCCAGTTCACCCTTCAGCTTTCCACTGCCTCCAAAAAAATTTCCACCAGGGGCCAGCAAGTTTGAGGGAAGACTCTGCCTGGCCCTTCCCACCCATTACATCATGCAGAGCATCAGGACGTGGCGTAGCCTTTCTGTGCAATTCAGCCAGACCCCGGCTGGGCTCAAGATGCGAGGCTGAGCCACACGCTATCCCAAATGCCTTCCAGATGACAGCAGAGCGGCGTGCAGTGGGGTCCAGCATTGCAGGGCTGCCACAGCAACACCTCGTAATAACTCTTCCCTGGCTAGGAAAGTTAGAATTCGGGGGACATTTCTCTCCGGGGACCAGATGCTTTCTGATCGTGGGGCCTGCTGAAAAACTCTGAATTTTTTCGACTAATCCTACTCCTCTGGAAGGGGCTACACCACTTCCCAAAGGGTTAGATAGTTTTGATTATATCACATGGATTGTAAGAATGACAAGAAGCCTCGATCACGACAAGGCTGCAAATTCATGGGTCAAGGTGAACAGAAAACACCAATGAAGGCGGCACCTGAGCCCATGGGGCTCTTCAGAGTTTCCTGATGCTCAGCAGGGCAGGGATTTCTTTTCCCCACCTGCCAGCTGGTAGAAATGATCTCAGAGCTAACAATGCACCAGGACTGGGGCTACAGCAAAGCAGAATTCAGCTTGGCGGCGTCAACCGACGCAGCAGCTGAACCAGCTCTGAGAATCTGCATTAGTATGGTCTGGGATACCCCCCAAAGACCCAACCCTCAGCCCCAAGGGTTCTCCACCCACCGTTTACAAAGAGCAGGTCCCATTTCCAGACTGTTTGACTGGCCCTAACTATGCCCACGAGTAAGCTCAGCCTTGGCTGTGTCATCTGCTTCCAACACACACTCCTTTAGCCCCAGCAACACACGGCTAAACCCCAAAGTGTGTCTGCAAGGCTGCGCCAAGGGCTCCCGCACACATCCTCCTCTTCCCTGCAAACCCAGACTGTCCCAGAAACGGCATTTCCTCCCGGTTTTGCAGCTCGGGATCCGCAGTCGTGACGCACCACCGTGGTCTCCAGGGCCACGAGCCACAGCTGAATTTGCAATCGGAGCAAGAGAGAGGGGGGAAGAAAGGAGGAGTTTGTTCCCTGCGCGGCGGAATGAAACCTGCACCGTTGAACGAAACCACCCAGAAATGCAATGATCGCGCTGAACGCAGAGCCGTGTGAAAAGCTCATTCCATTTCTAGAGCTCATCAGCCAAGCAGCCGAGACATTTCTGACGGTGGTGCCTCCTCGGAGGCTTTGGTCTATGCAGCGTTGTTATGCAGTCAAAACCAAAACTCTTGGCTCTATACAAAAAAAAAAAAAAGGAAGGAATTGGCTTAAATTAAACAGCCCATCTCACTCTGTCAAACTCAACTGCAAGAAACTGTGTGAGTTCAGCAAAAAAAAAAATCTGTTATCCGCACGAAGCACATGCAAATAACCCGCAGAGTAGGTGGGAGCAGCTGTCTGGGAAAATTTGTACTAATTGTTGCTTTGCTGGAGAATTCACAGCCTCAGCTGCGCTGTCTGAAGAGCTAGTAAAGCACGAGTGAGCTCCGAGAAACACAGTGATGGGCTCCGGTTTCCTTCTTAGAAAGGAAGGGAGGCAGGAAGGCTGGGGGTAAAGTCTGCACCTTAAAAGTGTCAATGCCAAAGTACAAGGAGCCAGAGTGAGCCTTTTGAGACCCAAGCACGGAGAACAGCGCGTGCACCAGCCTGACGGCGCCGTCACCATTGCACCCAGATGCCACTTGACCTGATTTATTCCAATGAGATTTAGAATCCTGTAGTCGCTGGCAGATATCAGAGAACTTCAAAGATTTCCTCACCTGCATCACCTCAGATGGAGAATGGCAATAACCTCTTTTCATTTAGCTTAGAGGAGTTTTTTGTGGGGGGCTTGATGCTTCGGGTCATCTTTACCCAGGATTAAAGTACAAAATTTCTCTCTGCTTCAGAGAGAATATCGACTGCTTCAGGCTGCTCCTCAAGATTCAGATGCCAAGCCCAACGACCCTGTGCTGCACTTTCAACTCTCATCTGCAGTTTTGTCCTGGATTCTGTTCAGATTAATTAGCAGCAGCAGCTGCTGGCTGTGGTTTTTCTGGGATAAACAACCCAACCAGCCAATGGGATATTCAATAGCACACTGAGTCATGCCCCTATATAAGAGGAGGGCTAGGCCAGGGTGGAGCCTGTTCTCAACTTGCTTCAGTGTGGACAGAGCAGGGAAAGTGGTATCTTGGGCACAAGTAGAGCCTGTCATTTGCTTTGTCTGTCATTTCATTAATACTATCATTAGTACTGTTTTCTTCAGGTTTTGTGTTTTGTTAAATTGTCCTTATCTCAACCCCTGGGTTCTCAGATTTTTTCTTCCCAATTTTCTTTCCCATCACACAGGAGGGACAATGGAGGGATCCAGCAGGAGAAAGCAGTGGGTGAACATCTGTGTGGTGTTTAGCTGCCAGCGGAGGTTAAACCATGACTCTGCCCAATTTGCTATCCTATTCTCCATCCCATTTAATGTCACTGTGGAGGCAGGAGCTTCAGCTCAGCCGTGGTGGGAAACCTGTGCAAAAGAGGCAATGAAATTACCCTGGCTGCTTTCGTTCTGCAGATTGAGCCAAGCGCTGAAAGCCAGCAAACCTGGGGAGCTTCAACCTCTCCATAAGCATTTTCATGCTTAAGTGGAGTCGCTGACTCTGTTGGGGTTCACTGACTTTCAGGAGAGGGAGATATAATATGGCCTAACGCAAACAGCACAAAGACAACCGAACATAATTAAGGCCCTAACGACAAATGTTGGACTTGAGGTTTAAAATGCCAAAAAAGAGAAAAAAAGTCTCCTTCATAACATCCCCACAGAGGTATAAAATGCTGAGCAAACCTGGAAAAAAAAGAGAAGGTAGTGCTTTTCATTTCCTAGACTGATTTATGCTCTCCAAACACTATCACATGCTGTCGCTGACAATTTCATGCTGAGTTACTTACGCCGCCTTCCCGACAGAACGATACCTACAGATGGGAAGGAGATTTGCTATGCCGTGAAAAGAAGCGAGGGAATATTTCTAGTTGACAGCTTGTTTTCTTTGGTCAATGCAGTGAAGGATTTTAGTTCATTATTTCATGTCTAGGCTCAGTTCCCAGCCACCAAAGGGACAGCTGAAGTTGTGGGGTTAGGTAGAAACTGAAATCCTTTTCCTGATTTCTCCTGAGCAAGCGAGCGAGACGTGCCTGGGGACACAGAAATGAATTAATTGCTGCAATCTGAGTCCCAAAGTTCCTGAATGGACATTTTAATTGACTTAAAAAGAGAGGTATTTGAGCCTTTAAAGCACTCTTCAAGCCAAATGCCCTATGCTACCAGGCAGCTGTGAGTACTCTGCTGAGGCTGCAGCCTTCAGGGACTGCCCAGAAAGGAGACACTGGTTGGAATGGATGGAGGAGGAAAAGGAGGAAGAGGTGGTAGCAGTGGGGATGTAGCTGATGGTGACCAGTAGCTCTGACTCCCAGCCCTGTTAGGGCTCCTCCACGTATCAGGGAGTCCAGCTCGGCACGTTGTGTCGTGCCCTCGCCTTCACCCTACCTGCCTAATATCCATTCATGATTTAGGATTAGTTTTGGCTTCAAACCGTGAGGCTAGAGCTGTAACATGAGCTGACATAGCACAGGGTAACAGCCTGTGCGAAGAACAGCAATAGAGGAATAATATTTTCTTCATATGGTGACTAGGAAAGCAAAGGTGGGTGTTGAGAGAGAGTTTGAGGGGATATCATCTGTTCAACACCCAACTGATGGAAACCAGTGTGACTCAGGTCCCTAAATAGCTTCTCTGGGCTGTCTCTGTGACACAAAGGATGTTTGGACAGGAGAATCCCTTGCAGACAGGGGCTGGAGGAGGCTGGCTGTGAGGCCCCATAAGCTGCAAGTCCTTGAATTCTCATTTACACTCCTACCTCCCCTCTAAGGATCTGCAAAAAGGCAGCAAACCCTCTCAGGATGCTGAAAGCATCGTGTGCAGGGGCTTTGTGGTGTATTATCACAAGGCCTAACCTCCATCTCCGCAAACGTGTCCAGGAGATGCTATTTACTGCCGTTGTCGAAAAATCTTGTAAAGGGTCCAAGACATCATTCCGCGGACGGTGTTAACAGCTTGAAAAGGTCAGGCTGGCAAAACCAGATATACCCAGGCCAGCTGAGGTGTAAATTGGCTGCACAGATTGCATCTATAAATGGGGTGTTCAGTGAGCACTGTCACCTTGAAAGCACAAAGCAGAGACAAGAGCCACCTTGTGCTGCAAGGAGCGGTCACCTCCCAGGACCTGCGGACCAGATTTCTTCTCCTCCTACTGAGGGTTCAGCAGAATAAGTCTCAGCAGGTTTAGACTCGAGTAGCCCCTGGAGAATTTCCCCTGTCCTCATTTCTGATGAGGAAACACACAGGCAACAAACCCCTTCTTTAAAAAGAGATGCTAAATGTGGAAATGTCCACCCAAGCCCTGCCCCTTCCCCACCACCATCCCCTCAGCTGTAAGAAGAAGGGACCCAGAGGCATCTTGCACAGGTTTGACCTCCCCAGTCCTACTCTGTGAGCAATGCCCAACACAGGGTCTCTCCAAAGCTACTCCTCCAGGAAAGTCCAAATCACTCAAGCTTTTGTTAAGTGAGTCACTGACATGTCCTCACATCAGCTGCTTAATGAGGCAGGCTGGGATCTGGAGCTGTTCATTAAAAAAAAAAAGAAAATATAAGAAACCCAAACTGCTTCTCCATTCTCTCTTAAGGAGCAACTCACATTTTTCTAATACCTCCACTCAGTCACTGGCTCCCCCAGCATCAGCAGTGGTGGCTCTGGATTTGGCACGGGATTTCCCCTTCCCATTTGCACACCTAATTTTTTCCCATGGGAATGGAGAGGGGAATTTTTTTCATTACTTCCAAACCTATTTTATGACAGTTTAACCCCTGTCAGCTGAAAGCTCAGCTCTCCTGCAGCCTCCTGCTTTTCCAAATGGAAAGGCCATTAAATCTGACAGCAACATCTTTATCCTTTCAAGTGGATCTGTCTCAGTGCTGAGGCTCCAGGCTCTGTGCAGAGACACCACATTCAAACCTTCCAAAACTGTCCCAGGAGCCAGCATCAAATAGGCAAAGTCAGCTGGAAACTGCCTGAAAACAGGAGTCCTCATGGTTTCTAAACAGGGATCAACAGCTCCTGCTTACCCCATTCACCAACTGGGCTTCTAAAACGTAAATAGTCCCTTGTCAGCACAAGCAAAGAAAGCTGAGGCCGGGATGTGTCTCAGCTGGGAGCATTCCAGCCCCAGCTCTGTCCATGGGGATTTCAGGACTCACGGCAGAAGCAAAATTGCAGGACAGAGGAGGTTTGTTTGGATAGATACAAGAGGAGGCATTTCCCCCTCTCCCGAGGGATCAGGAATGCACAACCGAGGCTAGGAAAGCAGGAAAGAAAAAGCCCATCTGGACAGTGCCCTTCTGATTCATAATGTTAAATAAAATGCCAGAAACTGATCTCCTTTTTTTTTTTTTCTAAGCAGCCACTAGGCCCTTCATATTTTCCCACTTACATCATCCAACATGGTTTGAATCTACAGTGACTGGTAAAGCCTCAAAGGCATAATTGCAGTTGTCTTAGGAAAGTGAAATCATATGGTGTTCCCAAGATCCCCTCCCCCTTGCTTTTTTCCTTTTTTTTTCTTCTTTTTTTCCCCCTCTCCCCTGCCCCCCCCTTTTAATGTTTCTCACTCAGCTTCCAGATGTTTCCTGAGGAAAAAAAGCAATAGAGCAAGAAGCAAAGCGAGGCGGAGAGGAGGGTGCTGTAGTGGAAAAGGCCACGTGGCAGCAGCCAAAGGAGGGGAGCCACAAAAAGCTGCAGTTTTCATTCAAAGCAGCCCAGCGGCTCCTTGGGTGCTGGGGCGCAGTGACCTCTATGTCTGTGGGCCTGATTCTGGACCACACCATCCCATTCCATACCATCCCAACCCAACCCTACTGGGAGTTGGTCCAGCTTCTCCATCACCCCACAGTCCAGGAATCCTGCAAAGATCCTGAGTGGTGAGAGGGGTGCTGGGCATCAACAGATGGCCTGGACACATTCAGAGAAAACTCAGAGCCATGGAGGACTTCTTGCAACTTTATAAGCCAGACCTGACTCCTCACCTGCCTGTCACCCTGTATTGAAGAGGTGACTCCCGACAGAACCTTTGCCAGCCCTTTCCTGAGCTCTGAGCACTTTCAGGACTTTGATAAATCACCATTTCTATGGGTTGCTGATGCCTTTGTGGAGGTACTTCCACCCACCCACAGGCCTTTGGCTTTAAGGGATAAGTTTGCATCTAGAAAGCCTCTCACGAGGCACTTGCATCAGTTTTTAAAGATCTCCAAGTCCTGGAAGCATCCAAGCTCCTCTGACCCTCGCATGTGATAGAGAGTAAAAATTTATGACTGTGCTGGAGCATCAAAAGGCCTGTTAGAGACAGAGCCCTGCACACTGATATGGGAGGAGCTCCTCTGTCCCTGTGAACGGCCTCACTACGAGCAGAAATGCTCAGGCCGCGACTGGGGTGAGCACAGCCTAGGCCTGGTTTCAATTAGCGTTGTAATTTACTGAGCTTGCTTGGAGGAGGGCAACACAAACTCCAAAGGAGGTGCCTGAAACCCTGCCTTCTCGCTGTGCAGCTCCTTTTCCGTGGGGAAAGGGAAGGAGTCACACCCTGACTGAAAATGCCCCTTTTCTCCTGCACAACCCCTGCTGTACTGAGATCAGAAATGCTGTGGTCCATTCCTCCACGGCACACAGGGTGCTGCAGCCCCACGAGACCACCACGATGAAACCGTTTGGCCAGTGGGCCTGGCACAGTCATTAGGGAATGAAGCAGGTACAACGTACCAGAAACGACTCAAGCAATTCCTTGGGAATAGAGAGCCTGCTGAACTGGTAGCACAAGGAGGTGGAAAGGGATGTGGCTGGCCAAGAATTGTTGAGAGTCTGGGTTAAATGCATCCCTGAATCAACCTAAAGACCTCAAAATTAAGTCATATCCAGTGTCTTCAGAGCATCAAACTCCTAATAGTGAGGGGGTGGTTTCCAGCCTCCTGTTGGGAGTGCAAATACAGCTCATCCAAACCCATTCCAGATGTCCAGCCCTTGCTGGAGAGGAGGGAGGAACCATAGCTGCAGCCCCCTGAGTCTGTTGCTGAGTTGTTTTAGAAACAACAGTGAGTGCAATCCTGTCTCCCTGCTCAGAACAGGTAGCTGGCCAAAGGGTTGTTTGGTTGCGCAAGATTATCGCGTTGTGCCGCCCCAATGCGGGCACCAAAAGGGTTAAATGTACTCTGCATGGGAACATGCTTCATTCGTACAGAGCCAAGGCTTGGGAGGGCTTGGGCTCCACCCCACAGGCAGCGTTTGAAGGGCCTTCTCTACCCTCAGCACACACTTTACCATTCCCAGGGGAATAGGAATCTAACTCCACCCAGGGCAAGAATGAGACCTGGCTGGAGGAGCTGGAGTAAGGAAAAGAAATTTGGCCTCTAAAAGATTGTCTTGAGTTTCTAGATAGTCTGTACTTTTGCTTCTCAGCCTGGGCCAATCAGATGTGACTACCGCAGGCCACTGCCCAGCCCCTTGTCTGCATCACTGCCCACGTACCCTCCCTGGGTTACAGCGGGACTTGGGTTTGGAAGCAGTTTCGGCCCCATCCCACCCCTCGATGTCCTCCTGCTCGGGGCAGGCTTCCAGACACTTGTGGGTGCCTCCCCTCCGCTGCTGATCCCCCGGGGCAGAGACCGGGGAGAGCAGAGAAGGGGAAAGGCAGCGAGTTTGACAGAGACCCCAGCGATGGGGCGAGTGGGAGGACGGAGCGGGGAAGGGCGGGGGGCGCAGGACCCCGTTGCCAGGGCAACGCGCCGGCGCAGCCAATGGGAGGGCGCAGCGGAGGTTGCGCGGTGTTACGGCGCCACCTGGTGGACTCGACGGGGCGCGGCAGCGGTACCATCGGGGCACCTCCTGCGGGACGGTCCCGGGCACCCCCCGGCCCGATCCTGACCTGGGCACCCCCCGGCCCGATCCTGACCCGGGCACCAGNGGCGGGGCGCGGCAGCGGTACCATCGGAGCACCCCCCGGCCCGATCCTGACCCCAGCCCCAGTTACAGCGTCGGAACCCGGGGGGCTCACCCAGGGGCGCAGGCTGAGGTCTCCCTACGGAATCCCGGGCCCCGCCGCTTTGCGAACTAAAGTTTCATCGCCGCTGGTTCGCGCCGTGCAACGCAGGAACTGAGCGCGAGAGTTAAGGGCGTTCTTCCATTTGTTTGGTTTTTTTTTTGGGAGGGTTGTATAAATCCAGTGGGAACCTCAGGTCCCCACTTTAAAAGCTTTTCTTCCTCGCATAAACTTGGCGTCATGTTAGCAAGGCACAGGCTTCCTCTGGCCCTTCCCAAAACTGCTTTGCAACAGGTGCAAGCTCCAACTTGCTCACGCTAGGAAACAAAGCTGGTCACTGACAGCTCCCCAAGACTTCCCGAGAAACCTGTCCATGGCACTGGCTTCCTAGTCTGGTTCCTAACACTGGTTTCCATACTCTTATCCTCTTCAGATCATGCAAACTACATAAACACAACAGGTCCAGGGAGGTTCCCTTCCTTATGACACCAAGATGATGTGGTGGATTCTCCTTTCCGGTTGAATTTTTCCCATGGGAAAAAAAAAAAGAATGCTGTTTATTCAACACTGCCAGGAGTGGAAATATCCCCCCTGCCCAGTTCTGGAATTACAGGTGCTAGAACCAAAGCTCTGTGGGAGAAAAGCTAAATTCTGCAGCAGCAGGAACCAGAATGTTTGGCCTCTCAGAGTAGAAATCATTAGTGTAGTTACAGCTGTTGTAGGCAAAAAAAAAAATTCCAACAGCTTAAATTGTGAAATGTCACAGGTAGGAGATAATAGAATGTATATTTATGGGAAGGTGAATGGTAAAACTGAACTTTTGAGCTCTCAACCAGAAGCTGCTATGCACAATCTGCAACCAGCGTGAGCAGGTTGTAAATTTTGATCAAAGCAAGTGGAATATCCTGAATGCTCCAACTAATACAGAGAAAAGAGAAGGAGCCACTGATTAGGAGGTTGAGCACACCTTGTGCTCACGCACACAGACTAATTAAATAAGGAAAAATGGATACTTAAATTTCTGGAAAAACGATGAGGCCAGGAAAAGAGGATTCCCAAACTGACAGTGTTTTTGGAGAGAAGCAGGGGGCCTGGAAAGAAAGGAATTTCCTCATATCTGGAGGAAATATCATGAGAGTGGTAAAATCCTGGAGGTGAGGGAGGTGCTTGAGGATGCTCAAGGAGCACTGGAGGGAGCAAGAGAGTCAGTGTGAGGGAGCCGGGTCTTGGAAAAGCTCGGGTCTCATTGATAGCTAAACCCCAGCCTCCAGAGCCACTCTGGGCTCTCATTTGATCCCTTTTGCCCATCTCAAGGGCTTTGTCATCCCCTTGATTGTCTCCTCTGTGCTCAGGATCAGCGCTCCAAAGACCTTATGCTGTTTTCTACTCAGGTGGGGAGGCAAAGGACTCTTGTCTCTCCTCTAGTTTCTCCTTAGACCCTTTCTCCAGGTTCTCTGCCCAGCTCCTCTGCCAAGTCCTCAACCTTCAGGTCACTGCCCTGCCTGTCCCCAGGGTCTCTCTGCCTTGCAGGCCAAGTGCTGCGAAGAAGAGTTGCTCCGGTGGGACAGACATAGCAGGTCACCACCACCAAAGACCCTTGAGCAGGGTCTGTCCCTGAGTCCCTGTTTTGCCAATTACATGACCCCGCAAAAAGGACACAGCCATCAGCAGAAGACATACACAAAAACATGCGCAGGTTACAATCAAACCTGCTTCTATAGACCCCAAAAATGATATAGTCTGGCTGACCACGAGGGCAACAAAGGAAGCAATGAAATCGCTCACCGCAGGTAATACAATGGAAGCAAAGGCAAATTGAGCCAAAAATACAACAACATAAGGAGGCATCAACCATGCCCTGTAGCACAACAGAGCCAGGCACAAACCAAACAGACAAATACCAGAAAGATACATTACCCAATCCATCGCCTTCCTTCTCCTTGGCTCTTTCACACACTCCACAAAACTCCTTCTCACAAACCCCTCCAGCAGCAGCAGCCACCCAATAAAGAGCTCTACTGGCCTTTTATCTCCACCTCTAATCACCACCTAACTGGCAGCTGTTTCACATTTCTACTTTAATTCTCATCATTTCAGGATGTGCTTGGCCTGGCCTCCCCTCCTGGATGACCCTCTTACAACAGAGGGGTCCATCCCTCATGTCAAGGTCTGCTATGACAAGTGTCCCCACAACTCAACACCTACTGAGCTGCAGCCAGCAGGAGAGCTAGAAGTTCTTCTTGGTGGCAGACACAGAGGCCAAGCCAGTCTTGCCCTTGATTATAGTGGGAGGCACCTGGGCAGCCTTAGCCCCTTTGACCTGTCAGTGAAATTCATCCAGATGTCAAGTTCACTTCAGGGCTCGGGGTTCAGACCCCAGCACTTCACTCGGTCCCCTGACACACGGAGAAATCACAACCTTCATACTACTTCTAGGTGTAGAGGCATCGCTCTCTGTCTCTCAACTAACTCCCGTTCATCAACTACAGATGCTTTTTATGGAGGTGCTCAGGCTGAGGCCGCAGAATTAGTCTTCAGCTGTTTGTTCAGTGCCTTAGGACCCGGATTTTGACTTTTAAAACACTTTTATAAAACTCTATAAATAAATCACATTCTGTGTGCTTGAGTTAACATTAGCCTAAAAAACCACCCTCCTTATAGCTCATGTCAGGCAAACAAGACAGCCTTGATAACTGGAGAGAGTGATTTATAAAGGCACCATATGGGAACTTGTCTAAGAATTATAATTGATTAGTGAGCAGCAGAAATATTGCCGTGGTACGGAGCATGAATACCTCAAGAGTTTAGCTGCTGCAAGGGGCCTGGCACTACAGTGACTCCGGCGTTTGCTCCATCCCAAATCCTGCAAAATCACCCTCCATCCACACCCCAGCGGCAGCCAGTTCCCTGAGGGCCTTCTCACCCCCCTCGGCCGGGATGCTGGATCTGGAAGAGTGCTGATAACTCGAGGACAGGATTCCCCCAAGGGTAGCGGAGGTGGGTGTGGAAGTGTAGCCGTCCATCTGCCAAACCCTTTTATTTTCTTAGTGCTCCAGGAAGAACTTCTGGCCTGGGATCTGTCTAGACATCGCAGGCAGGTATCAGGCAGCGGGTTTTTTTGTGGCAATACCTCCAAGTGCTGACAGACAGACCCAGGCGAGCGGGGAGGAGAGGAATGTACCGTGGCTTCCCTCTTAATCAGGGATTTGGGGCTCAGCGAAAGCAAACAAGACCCCAGTGCACATGGAGCGCTTCATACGTGTCGGATTTGTTCCCCACTGCGTCGCAGCTCCTGCAGCTTGCCCAGGGCTGTCCTGAGTCTCAGCACGAAGCTGGGGGGTTTCTCAGAGCTGTCTATGCAGAAAAAGTGCTCCTTACAGACCTGTGGCCTGAGCCGTCTCGGTAGGCAAGGAGAGAGAGAAAAATAAAAGACTCTATTTAGAGCGCGTGACAAAAATTCATATTTCTAGCAGTAGGCAGCATCCAGTGCACATTAGCCAAGAGTTGTTGAGTTAATTAGAAATGTATATTTGATACCCAGCCTGAACGGGGCCCCGCACGCCGCTAAGGTTTAATAATTGATTTGTAATTTATTTGCCCATTAATTCTTCCTCTTTCAGAGCGAAGCCACGAGCTCGCGCACGCTCGTCCATCATCCCGGCCAGCGGCGCCGCAGCCCCTTCTCCCACAGAGCTGTCGGGGGTGACAGACTGGAGCCCCGTGCAGGCTGTAATTAGTTACTTACTTCAGAAGCTTTTTATAGGAGCCTGCGTGCCTCTCGAGAAAGATTAACAAAGGGTTTATTTCCTGCGGGCTCGGGCCGCGTGTCAGCAAAACCCGGGCTGCAGAAATTATTGATTCGCTTTCCATAAGGTTTGCATTTTCAAGGTAAGTGCGTTGGCTGTTACAGGCATCGCGGCCCCGGGCTCCATTCATCACAGCGCAGAAACGGGGCTGACGGAGCCACCGGGAGCAGGTTCAGGTTTGAACAGAGGCCGCAAGGCTTTCGCTGTCACCCTGCGTTACAATAGGAAGAAGGGTTTCCAGGGCGCTCTTTCCCGGTTAATCAGAGAGAAAATGTAATTGCAATTCCCAGGTGACTGCAAGACCCCCACTGCCTTCTGCCGTCACGGGATCAGGGGGTTTACAGGCTCATTCCTATATGCTCATTCCTTTTATTTGCCATATGTTTCCTGAACCTTCAGGACTGTCTCTGAGTCATAGTTTTCAAGCCTACTGCAAAACGGATTAGAAATTCCCATTTCTTTCCAGAGGAAAACAAAATTTCCCAGATGACTGGGAGATCCCGGGATCCTGGAAACCAGCAACAGCCTGAATGGGCCGATGGACACTGAGACATCCAGGAGCCGCGGGACAAAGAAGCAAAATACTAGCAGGGTGGAGAGGGGCCCAAATGACAACAGTTGGCAAGGGGGAAAGTATTTGAAATAGTCAAGATGGACATTTCAGAGTTGAACATCACATTTTTAGGATAGAAACCTGCAGCTCACGCTCTTGCTAGGAAGCAGAGCCCTCTGTTTCTGCCCAGAGCTGCAGGGCAGAAGGGACCATCTCCCCTCCTATCTCAGCAGTCCTTGTCCTCTTTCCACTGACCTGAAAAACTCTGGCTGTGAGAAAGCGTTCTAATGATAGAGGCACTAAGGAGAGGAAAACTGGGTAGGAATGGGATAAGAATGGCTCCTCCCCACACTGGCATAGCAGGGGCATGGCAAAGCCCCCCCCAGGAAAGTCGGGAGGCCCAGAGACAATTTTGGCAGGAGGGAGGCCATAGAACAATCCAATCTTCATGTGTGAAATCTCCCAGAGAGCTGCTGCTATAAATAAGGCTGATGGATTGATTGCCATAAATCATAACCTTGCTGACATCCCAGAGCTCTCGCAAGCAGCGGGGATGCTCGTGGGGCTGGTTGTTCTCCCTTGGCAGAGGCAGGAGAGAGATTACTCATTCGTTGTGTTTCCTGAAACCACCTCCTCCCACCCCTACAAGACGATGGCTTGAAGAAAAGGAAGGATTTGAAACTCCTTGTGAAAAAGGCTACGACAGGTCTTCATCATCAAGTTCCCCAGATTTGTAGGATCAAGCCCTTGTACTCCCAGGAGAAGTGTTGCCGTCAGCAAGGTCACTGCTTATTTAGAGCAGAAGAAAATGAGAATCCAAATCATCTTCTTTTGAGGTTAAACCCTTCGTTTCCACTGTGTTTCCTGGGATGACACAGACACTGTACATGACCCTGTCCTCTGGACCAGATCAAAGGGGACCTGTTCGCTCCCACCATGACCAGGTTTGCCCTCAGCCACGGGCCGACCGGGTCCAGCAAACACCCCAGAACCGCGGCAGGCGAGAGCTGGGGAGCAGGATTAGCTGTGTGCTCTGCTCACACGCAGCGATGGCATCTGCCTGGAGGATGATCCTCCTCAACGGCCCAGAAACCCCACCCAGGGCCCTCTGTAGAGACACAGCCAGGTTTAGTGCTCACAACCCGGGGCTGCGCAAAAGCACCTTGTTCCTCTTCTTTGATCTGCCTGTAATTTCCCTGACTTAACAGCGTCGTTCTTGATTTACCTCCCCGTGAAGATACGACGGTCTCACCCTGGACAAGGTCCCTCAGCAAAGCACCGGCTGGGTCAAAACCCAACAGCCTCAGTGACACCCTCAGCCAGCAGCAGCCCAGGGACCGCTCCCCTCCTGGGAGCCCTTTAAAACCTCTTCTACAAACATACTTCTCTTAAAGTTCAAAACATATAAATCCTTCTCCTCCTTTCCACTCTGCTGGAAGTTTGTTCCCGGCTGTATATTTTCAGATTTTAAAAATGTCACCCTCAACTGCTCCGAGCGCACGTAAGTACTGTAAGAAACCAACCATATAGACTTCCTGTCAATAACACCGGCCTCAGATGGACTCCCTGCAGCCCTGGCAGAGTAAATTATAGCCTTTCCATCCCCAAATGATGGCTGGCTGCTTATTATTGGCTTTCATCTTTATTGCCTCTTAAGGTGAAATGGTTGGAGTGACAACAGCAAATAGCTAGCCACAAATTGTCTCTCCTGCTGGCCTTCCTCCTGCTTGTCAGCCGGCTGAGATGCTTGGAGAGCCCCCAGCACCCTGCAAGGATTCTGAAATGGGCTGTGCGCACCCCAGCGAGCTATCCAGGGGCCTTTGGTAAATCCCACCCAGCCCTTCTCCTGCCACGGTCCCTGCATGGACTAAGTGACACAGGAGGGACACACAGCAGAGGAAGCACTGCATAGTTAGACCTATTTCACCCTCTCACTTACACCACTACAAATGTTTATTGTGTGGGAGACACCAGTGAATCCACAGCGAGCTGGATGGTGCAAATGGCTCTGGACATGAGGAATGGACTAGATGATCTTGAAGGTCTCTTCCAACCAAAGATATTCTGTGATTCTGTGACTGTTTCATGTGGCTCATCCCTTGTCCACTACCACGAATCAGCCCCTGAGACCCATCCTGCTCCTTCTGCTGTCGCCAGAACCGTCCAGTTGGTGCCTGGGGACATAGGGCTGTGCAAGGTCAAAGCTAAAATCTTGGCCGAACAGCGCTGTTCTGGCTTTGTGATGTGGAGCCTGAAACTCGTGGTGAGTGCTCTTGATGTGCTTGAAGGATTCTTCTGTTGATGAGCCTGTTCCGAGGGACAAGGCAGAGGGCTCGGAGCAGAAGAGGTGGGAATTTCCAGCAGAGAAAGATGGCAAAGAGAGTGGTCCCCTAAAGAGAAACAAGACGATTTATCAGTATGTGAAGATCAGATCCTTCCAGGCAGGGGTTAATCCACGGGGTCTTTGGGGACCCACCTCCACCCTCCAGACAGGAGGAAACTGTGCACAGCACGTTCTTTGCCATAAGGAGGGAAACATTTTTGGAGCAGGAACAGACAGGCCAGAGCAAGCTTTTCTCATCCAACCGGAGCCTGACGGGAGGATCCGGTTTCAGAGGATTAGGTAATGTCTTCGGATCGCCCAGGAACCCACGTCCTGATGTGTCTGCTCAGGCAGCAAGCTGGGAGGGGAGGCAGATGTTGATGGCCATGGACACACAGGAGCAGCCCTCCCAACCTGGCCCTGCTCAGTCTCCTCGCTTGTCCACAGCATGTGGGCAGGGAGGGGTCAGGGATGGGTCAGGGATGGGTCAGAGATGGAGCAGGGATGGAGCAGGGATGGAGCAGGGATGGAGCATAGAGTGTAACCCCCTCCCAGACTCTACCAAGTCACTGGAGACCACCTTCCCTGCCATCAAGATGAAGCCCTCTGGCTCCTCCAGCCCCTCCTGGTGGCACAGTGTCCTTAGGGCCCCACCACCCTCCTGTGACAGTGATGATGCCATACCCCTGCTCCTTTCCCACCACAACCAGGATTGTTGGAGCAGGTCCAGAGGAAGCCAGGAAAATGACCAGGGGATTGAAACCCCTCTGCTGTGAGGACAGCCTGAGAGAGCTGGGGTTGGTCAGCCTGGAGAAGAGAAGGCTCCAGAGAGAGCTTATTGTGTCCTTTCAGAACTTCAAGAGGCCTGTCAGAAAGATGGGGACAGACTTTTTAGCAGTGCCTGTTGTGACAGGACAAGGGGTGATGCTTTTAAACTAGACTGGAGAGAAGGAGGAAATTTTTTTCATTAAGGGTGGTCCAGGTTGCCTAGAGAGGTGGTCAATGCCCTGTCCCTGGAACCATTCCAGATGAGGTTGGGTAGAGGTCTGAGCAACCTGCTCTAGTTGCATATGTCCATACTCCCTGCAGGGAGATTGGACTAGATGACCTTGAAAGGTCCCTTCCAACCCAACCCAACCCATTCTATGATTTTGAGTGCAAACCATCCCCTTGAGCTCCCAGAAAGGGGCAGGAAGCCCCAGGAACAGGCTCCAGCCTGCAAAGTTCACAAGCAGCAAAGCAGGAGGGCAGTGGGAGGCTGCGGCAGGCAGACAGGGCTGGGTGGGAGCACCCTCCCCACTCTGTTCCTGGCTCACTTGACTGACCTTGAGCCAGGCAATTCCCCCTCCTTCCCTCCCCTTGTCTCCCTCCCCAGCTCTGCGGTGAACTCATCCAAGGCAGCCCCCACCAGGGCGAAAGATGTGGCTGCGTTTATTACAAAGTAGGTGCTTTTATGTTATAAATTAAAAGGTCCAGACAAAATGAACACCAAGAGCTGTGTCCTCAGGAATCAGAATGACTCAAACACAAGCTTTTTATAAGAAAATAAATTAAATGACTTGGCTGTTTTACTCATCGAGTTGTTCTACCTTTAACAGTATCCTAGCAAACACTTGTGCCTTCATTTAATTTTCTCCGGCTTAATACCCACCATAAAAGAAATGCAGCAGAAAGCCCGTCTGAGAACTTTAGCAAATTTCCATCTGACCCTCCCCCTGGGTTTTGGGTTGAGTGTTGAGTGAATGAGCTTTAAAAGCATCTTTTCATTTAGTCTTCCACAGCAGAAAATCACCGAGCCAAGAATCATACCTCACTTTGTCAGAAGAAAAACAAGATGTGGGCTTAGTGGAATTGAGTTGCGTTGGAGCACGGTATGGAAAATCTTGCCTATAAAGCCAAACAAGGTTTCACTGCCAGTGTTGTAAGGGAGAGAGAGATGCAAGATTTTTGTGGCCAGTATTTCTCGCCTGTGCTTTGGGATCTCTGGCTCTTTGGAAATGAAAGATACTCATTTTAGGCAACGCTTTACGTTCAGCGGTTTTTGTTAACCCTTTGTCATAATGCGAGGGAGATGCAGGAGCTTGTGTTCTTTGAAGGGAAAATGAGTTAAAATATTTAGTATCCAGTGATTTAGGGAGTGGGCTGTTGGTCTGTGCAACTTGCTGCAGCAAGAAATTTCAGAGTCAGGATAGAAATTTCAGATTCAAGACAGGAATTTCAGATACAAGACAGAAATTTCAGAGTCAGGACGAAAATTTCAGAGTCAGGACAAGGAGGAGGCAAGGAACAGGAGGTGACCGACAGCGAAGCGTCTTTTCAGGAGCAGAAAGCTGCTCAGCAGACGGGCTCAGAGAGGCTTGAGGTCCATGCACAGCACCAGGGAGCATGAGAAGGAGGCAGAGTTTCACTTCACGAACATCTCAGCCTTCCAGAACACTGTCAAAACCCAGCAATAAACCAAAAGACCATGTTTTTTTTCCACTGGTTGTATCGTTCCAGCCCCAGGGCTGCCCTGGGCAGGGGGAGAGGGAGCCGAACAGGGGCAGAGGGACCTGGGGAGGCGGAGAAGGAGCCTGAGCAAGGGGAAAGGGACCTGGGGAGAGGGAAAGGAGCCGGGGAGGGGGAAAGGGACCTGAGCAGGTGAAGAGGGAACCGGACATGAGGAAAGGGAGCCAGGACAAGGAGAAGGAATCGGGGAGGAGGTTTAGGAGCCCAGGCAGGGGGAGAGGGAGCCGGGCAGGGCTCGCTGCGGTCGGGAGGTGGCAGCAGCACTTTGCTCTTTGCTCGGACGGGCCACGCCGGGCCCCCCGGAGCTGCCCGAGGCACTGCTCCCCCCATCCCGGGGGGATTAGCCCGGCTCCTGGGAGCTGCTGGCCCACAGCCGTCTCTAAATTCAGCCTCTGTGCTTCAGGCTTCTGCCCTCCGCCCTCACTCCCAGCAGATAAACCACCCTGGGAGCTCCAGCCCAAGGTCCCAGCAGTGAAACGCCTGGAGCACAGTATCCCCATCGCCCTGGGGAGCTGGGGATGGAGCAGGGAGCGCTGGGGCAAGGGAGGGTGATCAGCTGGGTCCTCAGGTGAGTCCCCACTGCTTGGACCCCCAAAAGCTCCAAGCATTTTCTTTGTACAAGCCCGAAACCCAGGTCCTCCGAGCTGGCTGTGTGCTGTTTGCCCAGTTGCTCCCATCTGGTCCCATTTTCACCCACACATGGGCGAGGCCACCCTGGGGCACACCTGGGGGTGGGTGTCTCTATGGCTCGGTGGGGAGACCTGTGGAAAGACTGCTTGGCAAATGTGACGCAGAAGGCCAAGGTGCCCTTTGCGGCCCTGGCGCTGGGGGGAAGGCTGCCCTGACCCCAGCCCCGGCCCCAAGGGCCAGCCGGGGTGAAAAGGCTGCTTGAGAGAGGTCAGGAGGAGAAAACTAACCTGCTTTTCTTTGGCAATTATGAAGTGACAAATTACCAGTGAAAGAGCTCATCTGTCTGTATTTATTTGTAGAGCCCCTCCTCGCTGCAAAACTAAGGCACGGAGAGGGCCGGGATCACAGCCCTTCTCTTAAGGATTTCAAAACAGTCTGCTGACACCTCACTCCATCTCTGTCAGCACTGGGGATGCTCAGAAATTAAGTGGCCATCCTGGTGCCACCAGGCAAGATGCATTTCCAAGAGCGAGCACCCCCAGCATGCTCTGCACCCCCCCGACACAGCATCTTCCACTCTGCAGCCCCTCAAGCATCAGGAGAACCGGGAATGGCATTTTGCAGGGGAAAGTGAAGCCCCCTCACGATCTCACTCTTCTGAGAGCTCAGGGTTTAAGGAAATCTGGTACTAGGAGGCTCTTAATAAACCAGAGAGCTCCAGACCCTTTTGCGTGGGCCAGCCCCAAGCTCCATGCCTCCATGCTGCTCATAGGGCAAGGGCAAATCCTGCGCACACCCAGCCTGAGACACAACAAAAGCCCCAAGGCGTTGCGTGTGTGAGATGTTTAATTGCATTACAACCATCCTCTGTTATCAAGCAATCAGGAGGGGAGTCAAAACAGGCACTTTGATCCCTGCAGAAGCTGGAGAAACAGCAATGAGTTGGCCAAGGTGCAAACCTCCTCCTCCTTCCCTGGCAGCAGAGGAGAGAGAGCAGAGCCCTGCCCCAGAGCTGGGTCCGGGGGTCTGGGAAAGACCCCCCTGCTTCCCAGGGATGCAGCAGCAAACACAGCAACAATCACCCACCAGAAAAAATAATAAAATAAATAAAAAACAACCCCGTGGCCAGCTTGGCTTGGCTTTTCTTTCTCTTATTACCATCTTTAAATATAGAAGCAAACCCGATTTTATAGAATACAGAAGTAAATAAAGCAGCAAAGTGTTGGTTCCGAGCCAGTGGGCGGCAAGAACCCGGCCAGGACGAGCATCCCATGGAGCTGCCCCATGGATCCTGGCTCACCCCACCCCAGGAGATGGGGAAAAAAAACCCTCAGGAAGGGAGGTCAATATTTACTCTCTAAACACAAACTGCTGCTTGGAGGTTAACGAGACACAAAACCACCCTCTGCACCAGGAGCCATCAGCGGTGTGAGCGCAGCCAGCTGGGTGCTCCTCAGCCCCATGGGTCTCCCAAAGTGGGGCAGGCAGTGGGAACGGGCACCGGTTCCGCACCGGGGAGCAGTAGGTTGCTGCCAAGGTGGGTAATCCCTCGCGTCCCCCTCCCCTGCCCTCCGCCAGCCGCCTCCCAGGGCTTCCCAAATGAAAAAATATTGCGGCCGAGTTCGAAACACACGGATCGTCACTAACCAAATTGAAACTCTTATTTTCCATCTCTATTTGACCGGCTCTGCAGCCGTCGGGGGGAGGATTTATCTCTGCTGTAAACCCAAGAGCAAGTTCAATCTTGTTTGTACCTGGCAACAAATCCAGGTTAAGCCAAGGCCAGAGCTAACGGCTCCTGGTCCCGCTCTCGCTGCACCGCAGCTCCCACCACCTCCCATGCAGCACCCAGGGGGCTCCAGGAGGGACGGGGGCTGGAAAACAGCCCGTGCTCTCAGGACTTGCCCCCGTGGGTCTCAGGATGCGCCCTGACGCCAGTCCCCTCTTGGCATCGAGGTGGCCACAGTGGCCACTTGTGCCCTGGTTGCTGCGAGGTAGGAAGGAAGGGGGAGTGATGGTGTCCTGACCAGGTGGAGATGTCCAAGGGATCTGAAATTTATTCCAGGAAAATTCCTGGGGGGAACGACCAAAATCTCCTTCACCAAGTCTTGGGGTTCCCCCTACGGTCCTGCCTTTGCCCGGATTTACTCACCTCGGCCTCGCAGTGAGCAGGATGGACAGTCCCTCAGGAACGGGGACCCCCAGTGGGGACAGCCCCTCCACGGAGTGGGACCTGAAGGAATAATTCAAGCCACACCAGTGAAGAACAAAAGAGGACTTGGACTGGGTTATATTTTAAAATGCTCATATATTTCCTTTTTTTTTTTTCTCTCCTTTTTTCTTTTTCTTTTTTTCTTTTTCTTTTTTTTTTCTTTTTTTCACAATTCTAATACAATTGTTCATCAAAATACTGGCGTTTCCAGCAGCAATTCTTTTTTTTTCTTCTTTTTTTTTTTTTTTTAAGTGAATAATAATATACGGTAGTGATTTCACAGTAAAACAGACCTGCGGGAACGCCGGATATACGTGACAAAAGAAACCCCCAGACCAGCCCG
>VWZK01014919.1:224806-265982 GCA_013396935.1 Baryphthengus martii
TTTTAATGCATTTTATTTTTTTTATCTATGCATCCCATAGCCAAGGCATCCATCACTAAGTATTGGGAATCGCTAAAGCTATTTTTACTCAAAACCACCTGCTGCTCAAAAGAAAAACAAAAACAAAAAACCAAACAAACAAAAGAAAAAAAAAAAAAAAGGCATCTTAAAATAGATGCAAGTTCCTTTGTCTCGAGGAATAAAAATCCAGATTTGGCATCTGCCAATTCGGAAAGGGCTTCGGATACAATGTACTCGCTTACACGAAGCAAAAAAAATAAAAACCAAACCAGCAACAGAGCAAGGAAAAAAAAAAAAAAAAGGAAAAAAAGAAACGACTCAAAACAAAAAAAACAAACCAACCAACAACCAACCCACAAGAAGTCTGTAATTGCTACGGTTATAATATCTGTATATGTGAGTGAGGCTATTTATACAGTGTATATATCTACAGTACATACATGTATACACACGCACATATGGATCAACTTCAACCAGCTCATGCACGCTCGGCACTGATGGGGACAGCACCAGCTCTTGAGCCACTGGCCCACCAGCTCCAACCCTTTCTGTGCCCAGGAGCCCAGCCCAGCCAAGCCAGCGATGCTCCGGCTCTGCTCCCTAGGGATGTGGGGCAGGATGGGTGCTGAGGACGGGCGGATTGGTGGACGCCGGGTCCGAAGCGCAGAGAAGCTGCCGGTGAGCTCAAGGGGGGGGCTCCTTCATCCCCGGGGAGATGAAGGTCCTTTGCCCGTAGCTTCACTCCTCGGGTCCAACCCGGCAGTGGCGCTCAGCTCCTCGGTGAAGATGCTCAGGAAGCTTCAGCAGCCTCCCGGGGTGACCGGCAGGCGCGCTGGGGTCAGCTCAAAGGTTTGGGGGTAGGGCTCGGTTGGAACGTGAGAAGGCAGCGAGGAACACCCAGGGTGACGGGGGAGGGTGGCTGAAAAGCTGATGTTTGTTCTATCTTTAGAAAATTAAAGATTGTCCCACCAACAAAAAGGAATTAAAGAAAAAAAAAAAACAACTTAAAAACCAGATCACCCTAATCAAATCAGATTTTTGCAAGAGTATTAAGATCTGGTTAAATGAAAGTCCTACCTTTCTAGCGAAAAATGTGCCTTTTTTTTCTTTTCTTTTACCCATGTATCACCTCTTCAAACAAGCATGTAGTATATTTATAATTCTTATGATGAGGACAAAAAAAAAAAAAAAAGAGCTAGAAATGTAAAAGAATACAAATGAAAGACTCAAACTCATGCAAAAGCACATTGCTTTAAGGCTGCTGTGGTAGGTGTTACCAGATGCACAAAAGCTTTTCCTTCTGATGGGGAGGGCTGGGCTGGTGATGGTGCAGCGGGAGGCGCTGGGGTCTGGGCTCTGGGGGTTGACACACACATTTGGGATCCGCTGGCAACTTGAAATGCCCGGTGTGGCTACCGGGGGAAAGCAGAAGAGCTTTACTGAAGCGCTGAGTTACAGCAATGCAGGGGCTCCCTTGACACCAGCTGAAAATAGAAAACTCAGGACAAGGCTCAGCCTTTTCCCAAACCTCTCCCCAGCCTGCGGCACGAATTGAGGCTCCAGCAGGGAAACTGAGGCACGGAGAGGTGCATTCTGAACGAGAGCTCCTGGCCCGCAGAGCTTTCCCCTTCGCACCAAGCTACTTGCTGAGGACACCCCTTGACCGTGGCATTTTATTTTTATTTACTGAGTTAAATGCTACCTGGGATAGGATGGGATGGGATGTGACAGGAGCTCCTGCTCTGCAGCCTAGCAGTGCCCAGAGCTGCAGCCGGTCAAACCACAGCCCCTAGAAGCCACCACAGCCCCTAGAAGCCACCACAGCTCAGCACCCAGCACCGAACAGCCCCTTCCAAGCCATCAATCAGGAAAAAAAAACAGTGGTTCCACCCACCAAAGAAGGACAGTGGGTTTATTCTAGTGCAATGTCCACCAACTCTTTCACAAAGCAGCCTCATCCTCTCTGTCAATCGAGCTCCGAGTTCCTTTCTGCCAGGCTGGGGGCCGCCGGCTGCCCGGGGGCTGCTTTGGCTCCAAGCTGAGCTCGGTGCCGGCTGCCTGGGAGCAAACACCTCCCTGCAAGCCCCCCTGCGCCAGCCTTACGCTGGCAAGGAACAGCCTGCTCGTGTTTACTGGCACCCTTTACATATTTCATTTCTCTTGCCTAGTTTTCTTGGCAAATTCTTGCAGGGTGAAGCTGTTTAATAATATTTTCGGCGGCACGCAGGCTGCCGGAGAAACACAGCCAAAACACTTTCCCTGCCACTGCGGATTTGCCACTTCGGGCCAGCCTAAGGGAAAGTTATGACCTGAAATCCTGAGTATTTATTTAGCAATGAGCTGGCCTGGTTAACTGCAGGGGATGGAGCCGGGGACTCGAGCTGCCAGGCGGGATGACAACAGGCGGGTGACAACTGTGTCCCCTCCAAAGCAGAGGTGGGAGCTGCTGGGCACTGCTCCATCCCCCTCCAGGCACAAAGGAGATGTCTGAAGAGCCAGCTACAACCCACGGGGAGCAAGAAGAGAAATACCTTTGGGACCTAATACTTGGCTGGTTTAAAGCACAGAAGACACGAAAGCGGTGGGGAAGCCCTTGGCTCCAGACCAACCGCAGGCTCCGAGCACCCGTCCCACAGTGGGTTTAGGACAGTTTGTCCTGCCAAGGAGGGGAAAAAATGCCTCCCCGATATCCCTCACTGCTTGCTCTGCTGTTTTTTTTTATCTAACTCATATTTTGGTGGGGCTCCGGAGACACCTGATGAGGATGAAATGAGGAGGTGAAGGGGAAACACTCCCTGGCTGACCTCCCTCTCCCCAGGGGAATCCCGTCCCGTGGGGTGTGAGCACATTCCTTGGGACTGTGTCTCTAATCCCCAAAAACCCGTCCATCTCCATGCTGTCATCCCAAGACTCAAGGAAAGGACTGTGCAAAAGCCAAGGTGCTTTCGGTGCTCTCAGCATCCCAGATGGGTCCAGGGATGGACACGCTGCCCAGGTGAGCAGGGGCTGCTGCCACATCCCTCACCCAGCTGGGACCTCTCAGCCCCCGCACCCCTGCCCAACAGGAGGGATTCAGGGGAGGGGGAGCCCTGTTCTTGCTTCACCACTAATTAAAAGCCGCAATTACCAGCCTGGCCAAGCACTCCCACTAATTGTTGCCTTGCAGTGTTTTGTGTGGCAGCTGCAGAACCGACAGGAGCAGGCTCCTGGGTGAGCCGAAACCCCCGTGTGAGGAGAGGGCTTGGGAGCTACTGGTCCTGCTGGTCCCCAGGGCTGCTGCGCACCCACAACACAGGCACGGAGGGGGTATTTCGTTGAGCCCACTCCATGTCCCTCCAACGTCACTAAACCATCTCAGGACTGAAAAAAAAACCAAGGAGCCACCACTGACACTCCAATGCTCAAAATCAAGCGTGGCTCTGGCAGGACAAGCAGGACTGAGTCTCACGAGTGGGGCTGTGCTGGGACGCTGGGCACAGTGCTGAGGGCAGGAGTCCCAGCAAGACCCCAGGAGTTGGAGAAGGGTGATGTTGAGCCCCTGGCAGCCTTAAAGCAAGTGCTCCAGCCGGCTTGTGTCTGTGTGGGCAGCTCCACACCAAGTGCAGAGGCATCTCCGGGGCAAGCAGCGGTGCTCAGCTGCCCTCTGGGATGGCAAAAGGGTTTTTTTCAGGTGCTGGCACCCACAGGACCTTCTGCATGGAGGGTGAGAGGGTGCCCCAGCTTCCTGTGCCACCAGTCGCCTCGTTATTTGCGGGGGGATTCAGTTCAATCCCAAATCCTTTGCTTTTAACTGAAAGGAGAAGGCTCTGTGCAGCCACGGGTGACTCATTCACAGGGCACGGGCTGGGCGGCCTCTCCCTCCGCGAAGCAACTACCGAGACTACTAATAATAGTTAGAAACCAAAAATAGAATTTTTTTTTTTCCTTTTTTTTTTTCTTCTCTTTTTCAAAAAAACTCCATCCTCTGAAAATAGCCAGCTGCAATCCAGCGAGTTCAACCACTCCCTTCAGCTTGTCCAAACCCCACTGCCCCAAGGGCTGGGACCATCCCAGTTCCCACTCCGGCCCCGGAGGACGCACGAGGGGGTGACGCCGAGCCCGGCCGGCAGCTCCCTCCCGAAACTCACGGCACGGCGGGGGCCGGGGCAGGGGTCCGAGCCGGGGCGGCGGGTGGCAAAGCTCTCTCCGCTCCCACTTCTCTACATCTAGCGCAGGGAACCAGCGAGCAGGTCTTGAGATGCAGCAGTGACAGCAAACGGACGAGGGTGAAGGTGACGAGGAGGCGAGGACGGCGGCGGGGAGGTGGGCGAGAGGGGGTCGCCCCGGATCAGACGGTGCCTCCAGCGCTGGGGAGAGGAGGGAGGGACGGGCTGGGGCGGCGGCGGCGGAGGAAAGCAGAAGAAGGGGCCCCGCGAGACCCCGGCCGGGCGAGGGACTGACCCAGCAGCAGTTCTCTAAGTCATTTGATGAGGCGCTTCCAGCATTTCCATCAAGAAGGTGTCGATCGGTGTGTCGCCTATTAGCTTGAAGAAGAAGAGGTGCTCCAGGCATTTCAGGCCGATGGACCGGAGGGCTGGGAGGCGGAGCAAGAGCTTCGCGAACCTGTGGGCAGGAGACATGACGTGGTCAGACATCCCACCAGCAGTTCAGCTTCTGCCCTGACCCCCAAAGCTTTTGTGGCTGCTGCTGCTCAGAAGGGCTGGGACTCGGACACAAACTCTTTCGCTATCAGAATCACGGGGCTACACCCAGAGCTGTGCAGAGAAATCACAGAATCACAATCACAGAATCATAAAATGTTAGGGGTTGGAAGGGACCTCGAAAGATCGTATATCCCCAGCCTTGAAGATCAGGTGGCCATGGTGGATATTCATGACAAACATGTGCTGATAGCTGAGCTGGAAGAATAAAAGAGTAAAAGAGATGCAAAGCCATTCCTGGACTGAGTGCACCACTGGTGTTACTCATCTGTGTCACGCGTGAGCATTACTACTCAGTGAGCATCCTGAGATGTTTGTGGGGTCCCTAAACCACAGCCACAAGGAGGAGGCACCACAAGGTCAGAGTTCATAGAATCATGGAATGGGTTGGGTTGGAAGGGACCTTAAAGGTCACCTAGTCCAACCCCCCTGCAGGGAGCAGGGACATCTGCAACTAGAGCAGGTTACTCAGAGCCCCAGCCAACCCGACCTGGAACAGTTCCAGGGATGGAGCATCAACTACCTCTCGGGGCAACCTCGGCCAGGGTTTCACCACCTGCATTGCAAAAAATGTCTCCCTTCTTTCTTCCCTGGAAATAGTGCTGCAAAACAGCCAGAGCACAGGGTGCTCCGCTTCTCCCTGCCTCTGATCAGCCCCACCCAAACAAAAGCCCTTTCTCCCCTGCCCGGCAGAGACTCCTGTCAGGTCACACCCAAGATGATGGCTTCTCAGACAGGCAGGGGAGAGCCAGGGGGGCTGGGGAGAGCCGACAGTCGGCTGGGCCGAAGGAGATGAGCCCAAGGGCCAACCAGCCATGGCAGGGAAAGGCTGCTGTGTGTCGGGCTCCAAGGGCAGCAGGAGGCTTAGGAAACGGGAAAAAGCCACCAGCTCCTGCAAGGACTCTTGCTCAGGGTGTCCCCACCCTGCCTGCCCTGTAGGCAGCAACCCCGGGTGTGTGGGATGTTTTAAAACAGAAAAAAAATGGTTGGGAGCACATTTATTTGCTTTTACTGCCGCACAATCAGGGCTTGAACTTAAGCAAAGGCTGAAACCAGCCCAGGGAGAAGGGGACACTCTGGAAAACACACACATGGCGAGAGACATGCCCAAACATACGGATATTCTACATGCATGCACACTTCTCTCTCCCTAATTTTTTTTTTTTGCTGAGCTGGCGAGAACAGTGGGAGCAGAGCCAGGAAAAACAAATCAGTCCTACCATCACATTCAGGAAGTTTCACTTTAAACCAAACCAGATGATGGCTCCGGCCCTCGGATATGTTTAACTGTGAGATAACCAGCCCGCAGCACAACGTGCCAGGGCTGCAGCCGGGAGGGGAGAAAACGGCCCCGATTCCCCGCGGCTGCTCCGTGTCACGTAGGCACTGAGCAGGAGCTGGCACCAGGGGAGCATGGATGTTTGTTTTTTTTTTCCTAGGAATGCCTCCCTCCATCTCACTGCTGCAGAGAATTTCCCTTTTGGTGTTTTCACGGTGCTCACAAACCCTAGACTGTCAGGGACTAGGCTGAAGTCACACTCCAAAAGACATCCAAAGCGGTGGGGAAGCCAAGCACGGGCCGTGGCGTGGAGCAGGGGAGGGCACCCATCACGGGCTCCACCAGGCGTTTGCTCAACCACAGGATGAACTTGTTTCCAGCCCCAGACGGTGATCCCATTGTGCCATGAGACCGAGGAGGATGGAGAGAGCTCCCGAGAGCCTTGTTTAGCTCTTGTGCAACTCTGGACTCGCAGCCCACGAGTTAACCCTCCCAAGGCAGCTGGGCTTCTTCCATTGCCTTGCACCACAGAACAGATGGAGGAAGGCCAGCAGTGCCCAGTCATGCTTGTCAGGACAGCCCTAAACATGCAAAAACTTTTCAGGTCACCAAAGAGTGTGAGGATCACACAAGGAGGTCTCCCCAGCCTAAGATTATTTAAAGCCAGGGAGGAGATCCAACTCCAGAGTCCCTTGTGCAGCTACCAGACCTAACATGCTCCCTTACACACGGCTGGTCATTGAGGTAGACCCCTGGGGAACTGGTGCTGACTCAGCGACTTTGCTCAGTCACGCACAGAGGCTTCGTGGTGCTTCGGTGGATGAGGAGCGGGGCTGTCCCCATGCCAGCCCCATGCCTGGCCCTACCCCAGCCTGGGACAGCAAGTAATGGTGACTCAGCTGCAGACACTGGATGCCTGTGAGAAGCCAAGAGTTGGTCCCATCAGGGGAATACTCCTGGAGAGCTACTGGCCACGATTCCCAAGGCAGCTCACCTTGTGCCCGGTAGGGCTGGCTGCTCGTCATGAGCCCCAAGGGGGGCAGAGCTCTTCTGAAACACCAGGAACAGCCAAAGCCCAGGCTCTGAGTCTGGATTTGCTTAGGAACTGCAATTTAATAATGCTTTTTGGAAGAGGAGTCAGCTTGAGTTGGCCTGAGATCCACACAAACCACCCAGGAGAGGCAAGGAGAGGCAATCGCCCCTGCTCCGCGCACCGCGTGCGTCCCGCTCCTCGCCACAAAGTCAAACACACCCGATGGTACCTTTACCGTACCTCTCCCTACCACGAACCAGCCATGAACGTCCAAGAAGCCCCTTAACAACACATCTGTTTTTATCTGCCAGCACATTGGTACCCAAAGGGGGAGGAAAAGAAGTCCAGTATTACTTCCGAGAGCGTGATCTGCCCACTGCGTTCAGTGCCGTCAAAGCAGCCTTTATTTCCGTTAACCATCCAGGCAGGCGAGACCGGGAATGCAGGTGAGATGCAAATCCCAGTTTCTGGGGCTGTTTATCCCAATATCCACACCAGCAGCACTTTCCAGTGCTTTGCTTGGTTTCTCAAACGCCGGTCAGTAACTGAACTGGCAGTTGCCAGCTTCAGGCTGTAACTGGGAAAATGCGCCCACTCAGCTCCGGAGCGGTCCAGGAAAGCATTCCTAATTCCCCCTCCCATTCCCAGCTGGATTGAGGGGAGGCAGGGAGGGGAGAAAAGAGCATCAATTGAGGCTTTCACTTCCCAGCAATGATGCTCATCTGCCACCGAAAATTAACTCCGTGTGCGTCTTATTTTCGCTGTGGTTTGCTCTCGGCGGTTGCCAAAAGGGAAATGATACCCCCTCCCCCGTGGGCTCATCCCACTGCTGCGGCCGCAGGAGCCGGAGCTCCTCAGCTCTCCATACCACCATCACTGCCCAACCTTGTCCTGGCTGCCTTGCAGTTACTGGCAGGGGAATAAAGACCTTTCTGGACTTCGCAGGGGGATTTTCTATGGACATTCCTAGCTGAAGGAGGTAGACGTGAGTGTCTGTCTCCGCAGAGAACTGTTTGCTCCCAGAAGATGAGGGAGCAGAGGGCCCTAAATGGAAAGGACCCAGCATCCAGATGCAGGTGCAATGCTGGAGGGTGGTACTTGGACCCTGCCCTGGGCTGCAGCACCCTTTGCACCGGCTTCAGCACCCATGGCAGGGGGCTTTGCAGGGGGATAGGGCACGGCCAGCAACTCACCTGCCGGGCTGGTCGGGGTATTTGTGTTTGCAGTATGCCTCTAGCGACGCGTACACCTTCTCCCGTAACGCCTCCACTTCGGCTGGGTTGGAGAGACCTTTCGAGTCTAAAAGACAACCAAAGGACCATCAGCCAAAAACCTCCAGGCTGGCAAGGACCCCGCCCCGTGGCCACCCCCTCAGCTCCCTCCATCCCTCCCAGCACCATCAGACCAGGGCGGGGTGTGGACGTGGGGTCTGAATGTCAGGAATATGGGGCATTTCTCAACATCTCCCGGGAAGCATTCAAGCCCTGAAAGGTTCTCCCTGTGACTACAGATCTGGTTTACCTCACCTCATACCCCAAACCCGACCGTTTTGGCTCATTCCAGTGGTCACAGACCTTCAGTTAAAGGATTTAAGTCCCCCCTCAAATGCTGGCCTTGTGGGATTTCTCCCTGCGGCACGAAGCACTGCCAGGGACTAAACGAAAAGCAGGTCCCCTGCGATGCAGCGAGAAGCTGTTTTTAGTAGGGTGAAAGGGACAGTCAAGCAATCGATATCCCCAAGCACATGTGCCGCGGGAACCTCTCCAGATTCCCCTTCTTTTACCATATACGGCTAATCCCAAATTACAGACAATAAATTACTGGCGATTACAAGGCAGGGGAAAAAAAAAAAAAAAAGTCAAGCTGAGAAACAAACCCAAGAAACAGCAATAAACCCTGCTGAAACTCCCTGGCCCGGCTTTGGTGGGAAAGGCCAGCGAACGAGCCATGCTTGGGCACAAACTGTCCTCCTGCGAGGGCAGGGAGGGGAAAGGGTGGTCACAGATGTGGAGGTCTGTCCTCAGCTGCTTCTGCTCTGGACTGAATCGCTCTGAAGTCTAGGGAATCCCCTCCGGAGCTGTACAGGTATCTGCAGGCTGGTGGTCTACCTCTACCTTTGCTCTCTCAAATGCCAGAGATGACCCCCAGCACTGAACCTTCTTCTGCCCTTGAGCAGCTGGGGCCAAGGGGGAAAAGCGAGCGGCGTGAAGCCTCCTGAAGTCTCCTGTAAAACTAAGTGAGCTGCGGACAAAAAAAATCAAGTTCTTGTGTATTTTATGAGTGCGTTTCATGCTCCTCCCCTTCTGCAGAGGGCTCTTCCAGAAATCCAACTAATAAAAGCCCTTGGATGTTGAGATGCGGAACCAGAGGACAACAAGGTCTACGCTCTACCTTTGCTCTAACCAATACTTTTCTTTCAAAGGACATCTGGATTCATTTTTGCTCCTATTCAGGGACAACTGCCTCAAGCACCAGAACTTTCTCTTCACAGAGAAACACTGAAAATAGGAAGATTGTGTACATTGATCACACCATAGCCCCTCAAGCTCAGCAGAGAACTCAGCCCAGCAGGAGTCAGCTCCAAAAGCAGCATTCACCATCTCCTCCAATGATTGCAGCCGAGTCCTAGCCAAGCCTGGGGGTCTGCATGGAGAATATTTCGGATGGCGAAACCCTCCTGCCCTCTATGAAGAGGAAAACGCCCCTTGGAAAGGGAGGCCTGGAAAATTAACTCTGGGCAGGGATCCAGATCCATCCCTGACCTGCAAAGGACTTGCTTGTAAGGTGGCGGACGCACATGCAGCGCTTAATTGGCCTCTCGTTCTTGCCTCTCTTCCTTCTTGCCCTGTCCTCGGGAGCTGGGAGCCCTCGGTTATTTGCAACGGAGCTATTTTAGAGGTAAGAAAAGGAGCCAAAAGGACAAAGCATCAGCCAAGAGAGGACTGGAGAGAAGGTAACGACATGTACCGGGGTTGAAGAGGACAATGGCTCGCAGGCAGCCTAGCTCTGTCTTGTCCATCTGCATGTCTCGCATTTTGGACACGAGTTCTGTCAGTACTCTGCAAAGGACACAGAAATCACAGGCGTCAGCGTTCAGAAGAAAGGTGACAACAGCCGGGTGTCGGGTGCAGAGCGAGCTCCTCCGGTGCATGGTTAATGAAGTGGTGGGACGGTGCTCGCTCCTACCCGCCGAGGATATGCCCTCATTTTCCTCCTGTATCAAAAATAGCTCATTAGGAACGTCAATAGTTCCTGTGAGATACAACAGGGACCATAAAAAACTGCCTTCATACATTCACGGAGAGGCTTTGGCACCTGAGAAAGCTGCCTAAAAATAAAAAATAATACTATAAAAAAAACCCCAACAGGTATCTAAAAGCAATTTCCTCTGCCGGTAATTTTTATTACTCCCTTTGCTCTTGCTGCAGGTGCCGGTCTTGAAATATTTTCCACTGATTGCCCAGTTTTTCCTGTTAGATCCTGCAGTGAAGTCATGATCTTGCACTTATGACCTCACAGGAAACAAATGATGTCACCCAGGTCTGAAGAACAATTTCCTTGCAAAGCAGAGAAGCAAAGGTGATTTGGTTCCAACCGAGTTGCCTCAAGATGAGTCTCGGGCAGAGAAATCAGCCACCGTTTGAGCGGCGTCTGGAGCCACACTGTGGGTCAAACACCCTGGACGTCTGGCTTTAAAACACCCTCCCGAAGCAGGAGATTAAAGAACCCTCAGGATACGTATGTGGAACCTGCTGGGTATTTTTGGTGGTTTTTTTCATCGTGAAAATAAAATCACGTCTTGGTCCAATTAAGGATAAAAAGAAATAAAGGAGCGGCCTCCTCGTAATATTAGAAGGCATCTGGACCCCATGAAAGAGGCTTTGATTCGCACTGGGCAGCCCTCTCCCTGACTCTCTGGGGCTGTTGGTTTCTGCGGGTTTAAGAGGAGGGGTTGAACGTCCTGCAGCAAGGACCGGGACGTTCCCCACGGACACGCCTCAGCCTGGGCTCCTCCGAACACGAGCCCACGCGCCGACGCGGCTCCGTCCGAATCCCTCGAGCAGGTCGCAGGGACCGGTGCGGTGATGGAGATGGGGATGTCTAGGCAAGGTGGCCTCTGAGGTGCGTTCCCCACGGCCCAGCCGTCCTCCCTCTGCCCACCTGTCGAAGATGGCCCCGACGCCAGCGCTGTGCGCGCTGTTCCGGTGCACGTGGAGCCCGGTGGCTAAGAGGATCCCGTCTTTCACAGCTATGGAGCGGTGGGAGAAGGAGGCGATTAGGAGCTCATTCCACCCTGGGGAGGAGAAAACAACCAAGGCCGCAAATTAGAGCCACGAGGTCTTCAGTGGGTTCGGGAATCAGCAACGTCACCTCCCCGGTGCTAAAAAGAGAGGAGGAAACCGCTCGAGAACCGCCTTCGCTGGAGTAATGTGGCTGGATATGGGGTGGGAGCGGGGAGCCAACCCTTTCTTGGATGTCAGGGAAGGAAAAAAAAAAACCGTTAAGGAACAAATGCACTAAAAATACTACGCTAATAAGGGAAGCAGCTTCCTCTCTAAACCTTGCAGGCACCAGAGCACGCAGCTCTGCCCGGCTCCTCTCACCGTGAACCTCCGGGTGGGTGTGGAGCCCTGCGTTCCCCCTCTGACCTCATACTCCGTGCCTCTGGGCAGTTAAAAACCTATTAACGCTTTCTATCAGCTAATTGGGCGCATTTTCAGGCCCTAATGGGGCACAAAAGTTCATTCCCCACTATTCCAGCTGGGTGAATGGGGACCGTGAACACTCTCGCTTGCAGGTTCCTTGCTCCTGCCAAACAAACACCTCGCCTGCTGCACTACAGGGATGTCCCACATCCATCACTGCTTCACTAAGCTTCCCATAGCTGCTTGGGAATCAGCTTTTGTCTTATTAGTTACTGGAAATGCTACTTCAGGAGGTAGGAAAATACATCCTCTGAGTTCAGACACCACGGGAACAGACTGGGCTAGTTACAAATGGGGAAGGGAAGGGAGATGTCACCTCTCCCTACACCTTCCAGCTGCCCTTCTTAACTTTACACATCTTCAAACTCTTAAATCTGCTACCAGCTGAGTTCAAGAACGTCCAAAACAAACCCTTAACGAGAATAAATTCTATAAAGTTAGGAAGGGTAGGAATTTTGGTAACTTTCAACCAGAAGAGGCATCTACAGTAAGAGAGGATGAGTCTTTCGCAACCCTGGAGAGTCTCACGTTCGTCGCGTTGCCGATTTACCCAGCCTGACAATGTTTTGGTGTCCAGAACACAGGGCTGCTTGGCAGGGTCCAGAAACGTTAGGATATTTGATTTTTTATTTTTTTTTCTTCAGGCTAGAAAAACAATACATCATCCTTCTCCACTCTGACGTGTCTTTTCTCACTGACTGGAATAACTACAAGGTCCACGTATGCAGTATTTACCTACTGCCGCAGAGATGGGTTGTGCCATTAGAAATGTTGACAAGGAATAAAGTTCACTCTTTCCTAAGTGGCCACAGGATGTTTCCACCCCAATCACGGGAACATTTATTTGGCTATTTACTGGGCGAGGCCTGGCACTAGCAGAGCGATTGCAACACTGCGAAACCCAAGAAGGACGGAGGAGAAGAACGTAGGACTGCACCAGGAGCCTGCAGGAACCGTGCCGGGCGGCTGAAGAGGACCTCCCAGAGGCAGACCCACAGAAGGGTGCCGTGGGTGCCTCCCACCAGCCTCTCCATGAAGCTCCAACAAACAGAAACCAGGACCGATTCACAACGTCCCTGCACGGCACCAGCTTTCACAGCTCTGCCCTGACTCTTGGCCGTCGCCCAACACCCCTCAGCTGCGGCTCTGCAAAGCCCCGGCGGTGCCGAATCCAGCCTCTGGCTTGCCAAGGACACGTGAAAGTGGTGAGGCTGCGGGGTGCCACCAACGTCTGTGCTGGGCTTCTTCCAGCCAAGGAGCGCTGGATTAATCGGCATCCTCCAGCTGAATTATACCCATTTAGAGCTGGGATGTTTCGGCTGAAACGAGGAACTTATTTCTGTCTGATGTTTTCACCAGAGCATTCCCAAAGAGCTGACAGGATAAAGAGGCAAACAGGAGAAATCAGCTGTAACCACAGGCAGCAAATCTGAGTTAGAGACCAAACAAGTCTACCCAAAGAGTTTTATATTTCAGCCCAAGCTCTGGAGAAGCCAAATAGATTCCTTTGACTCTTGCAACTCCTTTCTCATCAAAGAAGGTGGCTGCAGCCTCCAGAGAGGCTTTTGGCATCCCTGGGGGTAGGGAAGGCACCTGGCAACGCAGCAACCATCATGTTAACCCATCTCACTACCACATTTCTCCACTAGCCCTGTGAAACGAACCGGAGCTGCAGTGACGCAGCGCTCAGCATCCTTTGCCAGGCCGGCCTCAGAGCAGAGAAAACATCAGGTTATTCCTGTCTCAGCCGCAGAAAGCTGGGAAACAAGAAAACCTGGCGAAAACAGGCTTCGAGTTGGGTTTCCTTCTCCTCCAAAAAAGCTCCGAGAGGGAACATTTTTAAATGATTCAGGACTAGAGGAAAGCTACTGCCAGCCCTTCCGGCACCGCTCCGCCAAAGATGCGTGCTCCACTTCATTCTGCCTCCGCCGATGCTCGACTGAACCTGACTGACGCTCTTAGCTAAATTTTAATACTTCAATATTTCATGGGCAGCTGTTCTCAGCAGGCCACTCTCCCCACTCAATAATAGATAAAGCCACTGGTTAAAAGACTTGGGGGAGGTTATCCGAGGCCCAAACAGAGACATTTGCAGCAAGGAGTCCATCAGAGCTGCCCCAGGTGTTCAGTCCACCTCACGGCCATGGGGTTAGAGCTACCATGAAATCTGGGATGCGATGGGGTCTGCAGCCCCCTCCTCCTGCCCCACGGAGTGGCTCCTCCAGGATGCCAGCTCGGAGCTGGTTATAACAAGCACCAGCACAAAGGAGAGAACGTCAGGTCAGAAAATCTCTAGTTCAGCTTTCATTAGTATTTTTCTAAAGGGAAAGGAAAACCATGAACAGTTGTTGTGGGTTTTGTTTCCACTTCACAAAAGAAAAAGGCAGCTTATTGTCTGAATCCCCTTCCTCCCTGTGATATCTGCAGAAAGCCCTCCAAGATTTCTATAGAGATGCTTCCCCTGATCATCCACTCCCACAAGAGGCTCTAGAGACCTCTTCAAAAGTACACTTTTTTTTTTTTGTTTTCCAGAGAGGCTGTGAACCAGCTCTGGCAATGCTCACACCCACGGGAGTCAGAGGAGAACCTTCACCAAAGAGTTAGCAGGTGTCACCCAGGGAGGGCACGGGATGTGGCCAAGTCTGCAGTGAGAATAAATCCCCCAGATCCTCCATTTCCTAACTACCGCTCTAACCAGAAGAGGAAATGTGACTATAAGAATTTCCTTTCAGTAATAAAAGAAGAATGGAAAACCCACACCTTTAAAAGGTGTGACTTAATCACCCAGACACCAGTGAGGTCAAGGATTTCAGAGAGGTTGCAAGAGGGGCTGGCCAAGCTGCATGGTTACACTGGTTGACAGTCAATAAAAAAATGCAGAAAGTACTAAGATTCATGCATTTGGGCTACAAACAGCCTTATTAAACAGAATGAGAGCTAGAGTTTGTGTGGTGGGAAGGGGGAAACACCAACCCCATCATCATCTTACTCTGGAGCCCTTATATCCTGAAGCAACCTGGACAGACATTGGACCAGAAGCATTCTGGCAGTTCCTACGTTTTGTGTTGACATGATTATTTTGTCCTTGCTTCTTAAAGCACCTTCCTGCCCAATTTCATGGGCATTTATTCTGGGACATACATTTTCTACAGTAAGAAGCCAGGAACGCTGCCATCAAGGTGGATCTGCAGTGTCTTCTCTAGAGAGGCCGTTAACCCAAGGCCAGAAGAGAGCACAGAGATGCACGCACCCTGAAGGGATTTCTTCTCCTGAGCATTCTGGGGGAACAAGAGGAACTTAGAAAACTACCATGGACCTCAGAGTGTTTGGCTTGCTCAGGTTTGGCTGCCAGACTGGTTCACTCCAGGTAGCTCACCAGCTCGCCCTGCTCTGAGGCTGCGCCTCTGCTCTGCACCGTTCCCCCATCATTCCCTTTTGAATTCTCTTGGCTGTTTTAAGCAGCCAAGGTCAGTGTCCTTCATTGCCAAGTGGAGAGCTGGGTGCCACCGCCAGCCATCAAGGTCTCCTCATTTCCCCTCCCAGTCTCACCCTTCACACGAAGTTTGTGGTTTGCTGGAAGCCACTTCATCAGTCCCGCTGTCCCCCTTTTTTAACTCTGCACTGTGTCAAACCAAAGCCTTTTTAATCACTTATCTGCTGACTGGAGCTATGCAAAGAGCTTCATGTCTAAAATGTGCCCTTGTCGAGCTCTGCTCTCGATTTCTCGCCCTCCCTGATCTTTGTGCACAACCTGCCAGCAGCAGGGGCCTGAATTTACTCGATGGAAGAAGACTCTTTTCACAGCTAACTGCCTTTCACCTCCCAAAGTCTCCATTCCTGCAGCCCCCCTGCTGCACAAGGAAATTTAAAATAAGCTCGGAGAATTTTATTTTCATCTTGGTGGGTGGGAGAGGGAGGGCGATATTTTTTTCTCCCCTTTCTGGTTTTAATTATGATCAAACATTTTAGTTTGACAAAATTTCATGGAGTCCCAAGCCCACTTGGTCTTTCAAGTCTCAGCTTGGGAGGAAGGCAGCACGGAGCCCCCTTGGTTTAAATCGCCCAGCCCACATCCCCAAGCACCTCGCTCACCAGAGATGAAGCCGGGGCTGTTTTTCAACTGATTGGCAGCTGGTGCAACATTTTGGATCACATTCAGCAACACATCCCTTGGGGCTTTTAAAATCCTATTTAGCAATTGAATTATCAGAGGCTATTACTCAGAATCAGTTAACGGCTTTCAAGTTGACAGGACCTAAATCTAAGTGTAATACCTGTCACCGGTGAGATGTAGGACTCCTACGGCCCCATGCTGGAGCCCACGCGAGGATGGGTCCCACTCACCTGCTCTGAGCAAGATGACCTGGTCGTCCAGGGGTAGCTCGGAGAAATGGGGGATCCTCTTGGCCCACTCCACCAGGGTGAAGAGCTGTTTGTCTGCTGCCTGGCATATGTTCGTCACCGGGTCGTTGGGCTGCCAAGAAAAGGAGATGAAAAGGCTCAGAAAGGAGAAGAAGAGGAGAGGAGAGGCTGAAGGAGCAGCTGAAGGGCCTGGCTGCCTCCTGGCTGCAGCAAAGGACCCCAAAATTGGGAGCACCTCAGAAATGGACCTTGGCAGTCATAGGGAAAGGAGCTGACTTGGCTTCTCCATCATATGGTTTTAAATAGTTTTTAGCAAGATTCAAACCAGGAACCAGGAGTGTTGAGACCCAATATCCATCACACTGACTGATGGACCAAATGAGCTGCAGCCCAGAAAAGGGCAGGTTCCTGCACCCACACAGCACACACGGTCCCCACGCCAGCATCTCCCAGCTCGATAAACCAGCACCAGAAGGGGCATTACAGACAAAAAAAAAAAAAAAAAAGGAGAAAAACCTTTTCCTTTGAAATATTATCCAGTAACAGAAACCATCTGCTCTCAAGGAGGACAGTCAGCCTAAACACACCAAATCCCTGTTTAAAGGAACTGCTAACAGCTCAAGTGGGCTTGTGATTAGGAACTGCAACAGCCTGTCTGACCCCACCAAAGACAGATCTCACCGGTACAACTGTGTATGGAGGGTTTACCTCTCTGGACAGGGATGTATGAGCTCCTTCACATATCCCACTGTAATCCCTGCTGATATCTAGCAGCTTCGATTGCACGGTTATTTTCCTTCCATGTCCTTAAAAGAGCAGTTTCCAAATCAGAGGAGGAGTGTTTACTTCACCCCTGGATTGCAGGGGGGAAGAGGTGTGAATTCAGAGGCAGAGCAGATAGGAACACCAGCGCAGCCTCTCCCTCCTGCGAGTCTTGGTTTCAGCAGAACAAGGCCATTCCTCACCACGAGCTGCCTGTGCTAGGGCAAACCCCTCTCCTAGGCTGGGTAAACAAGGACCACGCTGCTAAGTCCCCCAGACCCCCGCCTGGTCCCCTCCGCTGTCCTCTGGCAGCAAACACAAACTCTGTACCTCCGTGGCTAATGTTTCCCATTCTCCAGGCTTAAAATAACCAGCATCTGGCAAGCTCAGGGGTACCCGCCTTCAAAGTATTTTCACCTGTTGCATGCAGAGATGGATGGGAACGGGCTGCTGTTCAGCAGCGCTGCTGAGGAGCAGGGAGCATCTTTACATGGATCCTCCCTCCTTCCTCTGCCCGGCTCCAGGGAGTGCAAGAGCAGGGGAGTACTGTGCTGAGGGAGCTGGGGCTTTTCCCTGGGGAAGATGCGAGCAGGGATTGGGTTTTCCCCTGGGAGAGGGAGATGAGATAAGGTTTCCTCTGGAAAACAGGAAAAACCCTAAACTGGGTGTGAGGAGGAGCTCCACAGGGTTAAGTGTTCTGCTGAAAACGCGGGAAACATTGGCATTTGGAGCCATTTGCTGGAAGGCTGAGAAGGGATAACTGTGGCCCAGGCTACAGGAACATCAACAACCTCAAGTCATCCCAGTTTGGTCAGCAAGCTGGAATAGTCAGATGGAGAACCTGGGTGTCCCAGCTCCTGTGGGGTGGGATGGGGATGGAGCCTGGCATGCCCTAGAGTGGGACACAACCTACAGGAGACCCCGTGCTCCAGCAGAACCCGATCCACGAAGCGACAAGTGCCTGCACAGCTCCCACGAAAGGGGTTGTTTTAGGAATGTTTGGTGGTTCTGTCAAAGCTTTTATCAAGGATTGCTTCTGGGCAGGTTGTCACCATCTCTAGGACGTGCCCTGATGCAGCTGTGGGTGTCCCAGCCCAGGCTGTACCAGCAGTGCTGTGCAGGCAGCACAGGCTGTACCCAGCCTTTGGTGCTTTGTACGAAGCCCCAGCGAGGGGCCCAGCCTTTAATTACACCTCAGACGGCAGTTCCTGGAACCACCACGGTGCTTCCTGGCAGAACTTAATCACCGTAGCTCGAGAGGTAGCTAAAAGTATCTCCCCTGCAGGCCAAAAGGGCCCTGCCTGTTTCCAGGAGAGGATCTGCAAAGCGGTTCTAGAAACCCTCCCCGGGCAGGGTAAGCAAATCCCCTCCTGCAGTAAATAGCAAGGGCACGGTGCCGGAGTGTGACAGAATGAAAGGACACGCGGGCACCTGATCCTTCTGGAAAACCAGAGCTTGGAGACATCTTCCAGAAAATGGTGACTTGAAACCAGCTGCTCAAAGGCCAATTAAGAGCTAATGGGGATAACATCTCTCAGTTACAGGCTTTGCCTTTCCGTGGCCAGGAGCCCATCTGAGGTGGTGCTTACATTGCTGGCCCAGCTTCGTGGCTTCTGGGAACACGAGGCAGAGGCAGACCCATCCTCATGCCCCGTCATCCTGCCCGAGGACAGGTACAACCAGGGTGTACAGCCAGTGCTCAGCTCCGGAGGGACAGGGATCACATGAGGTCTGCGGACTTCCTGGAATATACGGTGGGGGAAAATCCTGCAGCTGTGCTCATTTACACCTTGTGGGAACATCCCGAAGGGTTTATCTCCTTTGTCATGGTCAGAAACAGGACAACTGTCGCAATTAGCAGCTCTGTGCAGCACTTGAAGAGCTGTTATCAGGGGCTCACTGGTGCAATTACTTCAAGTGAGTGTTTCAGTGATGGTCATAAAAGCTCTAGTCTTGGCACTCTCCCATCACCCAAGGCAGGAGAGTAGATTTTCAGGAGCAGATTCCCCTGTCCTAGCTGCTTTCTGCTTGGATCAGCAGCCCTCCTCATCCTCTCCATGCTACCCACAAGGATCACACTCCACTGTACTCCCCTTTCCCCACCTGGGCTTCAAACCATGAACGTTCCCCATTCTCTCTGATATCCATCAAGGTGTGAGGACAGAGCCACGGTTCCCTCCCTCGTCACGTACTTGGAGCCGCACAATTCCCCAGCAAGAGTGTGTTTAGACACCAAGGCTGCTGGAACAGCTCACGGGCTGCAAGCCCCTTGCTTTTCCCTTTCACCAGCTCCAAGAACTGTGCTGAAGACCCACAGTTGGGTCCCACACTGTCCTAGGTGGAAGAAATCAGTCCCAGCACCAGCCTGGCAAAGCAAAAGGACCTCCCTCAACCAGAGCTGGAATCTCTGCTCTCAGAGCAGCCACGGCGCCACGGCACAAGATGACAGTCACAGACAGAAGAGCACCTGGGAGAGGAGGGTGTTAACTCCTACAGCACCCTGTCTCTTCTCTCCCACCCTGACACAGCCCAGTGGAAACATCCTTGCAAGCGCTGGAGCTCTCCAGCTCACCGGCAGCGTTCAGAGCAGACGGACTAAGGTGCAGGGGCACAAATAAAAGGACCTGACATACCGGGCTAATAGGAAACAGCTTGTTTTCTACCTCCTGTCTATTAGGGACTGAATTTGTCTGCCCTTCCATCACATGGGATCTCTGGGGAGGGCTGGGAGGAGGGCAGCTCCTCCGTCTTCCCTCACCTCATCCGGTGGCCTCGTCACTTCGAGCTGCTGATCTCATACATCTGCTAAACCTGCTACAAATGTCACCTCATCGACAGAAGCCGCTTGACAATAATAGGGCATTTCAACAAGCCTCCTGCTTCTATTTAGATGCAACACACATCCTTGTTCACAGTAATGCGTGTTGAATTATGCAGGAACCAGCTTTCAATTTGCTACAAGAGGCTGAGGAGACGCAGCGCCAGACGAAGCCATTTATTTCAGCTCCGCTCTCTGGGGTTTGTTTTCAAGTCAGCACAACGCTGGCTACAACTCCCCTGAAGTATTTTCAATCCTGATAAGCTGCCAGAGCTTCCCCGAGCCCTTCACTAGCCGCGGCAGAGCTGCCTCTTCCAAAAAAAGCCCCTTGCAGCTTTGTGGTGATGGGACCCTCAGCTGGAGGGCATCGCTGTCTTCAGGTGGTCACTGGGCTCTCAAACCTAAGGAGAACCACAGTCCTCTGTCTGCTTTGGGCTGTTTCACTGAGGAATTGGCTCTATTTGTAGCAGGAAGCCTTACACACTGAAAAGCCTCGCCTAGGAAGCCAGTCATAAAGTGTCCTGGTAGGTAAAGGCCGAAAAAGAGCATCCCACAGAGGCAGTCAAGACTCAAGAGTCCTCCAAGGAGCGGCCTGACTCAGAGATCTCCTGTCAAGCCCTGCCAGATAAGGTATTCCTGGCTCAATCCTCCAAGCCTCATATAAAGAAAGAGATAAAGTATTATTGTAGCAGAAAATAAATACTGCAGAGTCCTTCCACTTGCTGGAAATAGCTGCATTTCATCATCTCGACCTCGCCAACACCTAGCACAGAGCACTGGGAAATGCAGAGGGATATTTCAGCTCTCTGGGGTCAGCAGCCTGTGCCCCCCTGAACAGCTGCTGGGCAGCCAGGTGATGCTCCCCACTCCAGCCTCTCCCCTCCCAGCAGCAAGGCTGGCAGCAGCTACCAGGGGTTTGGGGTCATTGATACCCCCGGCAGCCCCAATAACACCTCGCAGCGGTGATGCCCCCTCCTGCTAGCGGAGCAGGCCGTGGGATGGGGGCGAGCCGGCCAGAAGGCATCGCCGTAAGGCAAAAGGGAAATGAAACTCATGCAGCTGACCCCAGCTAGAAAAGCACAATGGCTCATGGCAATTAATTTTTTTCCTCTCCCCCTCAATCTCTTTGATTTGAGACTTCTCAGTCCCTCAGCATTCTTCACTCGGAGGGTGGTGAGTCACTGCAACTGGTTACCCAGGGAAGCTGTGGATGCTTCACCACTGGATGTGTTCAAGGCCAGGTTGGATGAGGCTTGGAGCAACCTGGTCTAGTGGGAGGTGCCCCAGACATGGCAGGGGGGTTGGAATGAGGTGATTCTATTTTCCTGTCAGTCATTTCTTGTTTACACAACGTCCTGTTAGAGCCCAGATGCTTCAAGCAGGCCCAGTTATAATCACAGAATCATAAAATCATAGAATCACAAGATGGTTTGAGTGGGAAGGGACCTTTCAAGGTCACCTAGTGCAACCCCACCCTGCAGGGAGCAGGGACATCTGCAAGCAGAGCAGGTTGCTCAGAGCCCCATCCAGCCTCCCCTGAAATGGTTCCGGGGATGGGGCAGCGACCACCTCTCTGGGCAACCTGGGCCAAGCTCTCACCACCCTCACAATGCAAGCTTCTAAATGGGAAAGGAACTTGAAAACAAACTTTTCAGCAAAATTCTTCAGGTTTTCTCAGAGACCAGCAGCTGTATAACTCTGCATCTGAGAAGTCACACCCTCATTTTACAGCTCTTATCTCTTTGCACCTCAGCCACACACGTCTACTTATTGGCTTGATTGGACTCTGAACTCTTCAGAGCACAGAGCGCCCTCATGCTTTTTAGCGCTAAGGGTCGTTAACTAAAATAAAATCTTCTCTGTGAGCCCTTCTAATTATGCCTCCCAGTATCTGCTCCTTCCCTATGGCTGTGAGACAGAGAAGTGACAGTGCTGGGGGCTGTGCAAGGGCAGAGGCATTTGCCTTCCTCGTGCTTTCATCTAAGCTCCAACACAGCGTCTACAGCAGAGCTAAGAAGTTGCACTTCTCAGCTCTATTTCTTCTCCCATAATACAACTCCTCTCTGACCCAGGCTCAGGTCAATCTTAATGTCCCACAAGCCATCCCTTCTGTCCCGAGTACCCGGGACGGAGCTGGGGCCAAGGGCAGAGGTGTCTCACCGAGCTCGGCGTCAAGCCCATATTTGCATCGATGTACGTCTCTGTCTTTGGCTCCACTGCGAGTTCAGCTTCCAAGATCTTCTCCACGGGCATGTCCTCGTTGGCGCTACTTGTTGACTCCACCTCGTTCTCGTTGCGGTCCTTCCCCCGCTGCCTCTCCTCCTGGACAGCTGGAAGTGGACAGAGAAGGGACAGTGTCAATGTGGGGCTCCTGGACGTGGTGCCACTGGTTGAGCTGGGACCTCGAAGGTCCACGGAGCTATGGGCCATGTAGCCATGAAAACCTAAAGCATCCTCAGACCTGCAGGATCACACAGACACCTGATGTCTTGTTCTCCCACCTGACCTTTCCACCAGTGTGGTCAGTGGATAGTCCAAGGAAGTTTGAGGTTTGGGGGAGCTCTGGAGCAGCCCTGGCCTGGGAGAGCTGCCCAGTGTGTGCTCCTCTGGGAGCACAGCGAGGGAGGCTCCCACTCAGGCCTGGCATCGGCTGGGAAACTCTCCTTTCTGCAGAGGGAAACCAAAAGGTTAAAGACAAATGATGAAAAGCAAAGGAAGCAACAGGGCGAGTCACTGTGGGAGAGGGAAAGGGATGGGTGAAGTGAATCCTAAAGAAATGAGAAATCGGTCGGTTTAAACCGTTAAGTCCAGAGTTCAACCACCTTCTGAGTCTGTTAGTGCTGAATTTCTGTGGAAGCCATGTCGTGCATGTAGCTCCCTGGTCCAGCAGAGATGCTAATGGCTGTTGGGAGGCTCCAGGGCAGGATGGTGCTACCGTGGGACAGGAACTGGGAGCAGGGATCCACCGGCAGACACTATGCAAACCACCATCCCATCTTTGTCTCTGGCCGACTTCTCAACCGACAGGAGAGACCTGTCCCAAATCCTGCGTGGTAGGAGAAGCCGGTCACATGCTGATGAGTTAATGTCTGAGCAGCACACAGATCAAAACCACTTATTAGATGCTAATAACATTATTCTTAATGATCTCCCTTTGAACCCAGCACCCAGGCTTTCCCTAGACCTGGAAAGTAGCTTTGCACAGCCAGTTTTACTGGGAACTAGCTCCTTCTCAATCCTCACATTACATACCCTAAATCACACACTTTTCCACACAAGGTTATTTCCCACAGGACGTTTTAGGTCGGTCTGGTTGAGAATAACCCAAATAACATGAGCTTCCTTCACTGGTCATGAGAGGCAACTCCCTGAACTTTTCCAGCTCTTTGTTAGGGACTGAACGAAGCATTCAGGAATGCAAAAGGGCTGCCATTTATTGACAACTATCCTCAGGCTTTACCTCTCTGCAGAATTTGAAGCTGGTTATGTGATGTTAAGAGAAAGAAGCAAGGGCACAGGTATTGTAGAGAAACTGGAGCCACCTGTAACACAACCAGGCTTTTTAGGCAATCGGGGGGGCAGCTCTCTGCCAAGTGCCAAAATAAAACCTCGAGTGTAAAACGGACTTTTTTTAAACCCCAGGACATTAAGACACATGCAAAAAGAGTCCTATATGGACATTGATCCCATTAACTGAGTTCCAACCCAGCGCTCGAAGGCCCGGGGCCCATTTCCAGCACTCGTCCTCCTCCCCTCCTGCAGCCACCACTGCCGCGTTCGCCGCACATCAGCAGCGCTCAGGCTCCGTCCGTGTGAAAGCTGTTATGCAAAAAACAAGCAGTTGTTTATTTTCTTAAATTTTTTTTTTTTTGCAAACTGCTCTTAAGCTTATGGGCTGCAGAGGCTCCCGAGGCACACGCAACATTTGCTGCTTGGTCTGCAAGAGCCAGGTGAAGCTGCTGCTGTCAGAGCTCCCGCTTGTTTCGTGGCTTTTGTCCACCTGGCTCTTGTCTAGGACTAACTCTTCTCTTCGCTCTTTCAGGCCAACATAAATTTCTTCCCCCTCATCCTTACGCCTGCTTTGTCAATCATCAAAAAGATAGACATTTTCACTTAATGCCAACCTCTCCTCAACAGCACAGATGCACCAAAACCCCTTTGGGCACATCAGAAGAGATAAACCAGCTACTAAAGGACAGAAAAGCCTATAGAGAAAGGTAAACCCTCAACAAATGGGATTTTATAAAATGACTTAAATGCCAAAGACCCGATGCACGGGTCTTGAGGAAGAAGGTGCAAAGTGTGGTTCCTCACTCTGAGATCAGCCACCTCCGCAGCTGGGGCCACTCCGTCGGGAAGGGCTGTTAGTCCAAAACCACATCCTCTTGCTCAGCCGCCAGTGACTTAGTTGGACACTGAGATTTGTGGGAGAGCATCGCAGAGGTCTTGGGGTAGCCATGTCTGGCTACTCCAAAGCCTTAAATCTGCAAATCTCAACCTCATTGAAACCAACAGTCGAGTCGCATTCCTGGGGTGATTAATCAGATACACTTGAGAGGTCATGGGAGAGTGAATCTTACAGGTCATCACGGCAGCGTTTCATGGAATCACTGAATCACAGCGATTTGTTGGTGATGAGGCTGAATCCGGCTGATAGAAACGAGAGATGGAAGAGACAGATGGGAAGAGGTTACCTTTATAAGTAGTTATTTCTATTGATCTGTTCTTTGAGCTGGTACATCAGAGAGCTGGTGGTGCTGCTGCTGGCTGCAGAGCTGGTCAGTGGGAAGCTGACTCATCCCAGCCTGCTTAGCCCCAGACAAAACCCTCAACACTCACCCCAGCAATGACCAGGCAGAGCAGATGGCCTATGATCAACGAGCATTTCAAGTCCAAAGAGAAACCAAGTCCTTGCCAGGGAGACATTACCTGCCCTGCTAGCCCATGTGTCCAAGACCAGCCAGCCTTCTGCAAAGCCAGGACAAGCTTGGCATCACTTGGCAATCCCTTGCCCAGCCTGGGTGACCTCCAGCCATCCAGACCTGCTGGGCACCTGACAAGCTGGTCCTTTTTCTTAGTAGAGATGCTGAGGGACACATCACCATTTCAGAAAAGAATAGGGACTGTGTTCCTTGAAGATGTAGGAAAAAATAGCAGGTGGGGTAGGAGGAAGGAAAGAAGGAACAAGTGTTTGAACAAATCAACTTTTTTTTTTTTAAATAAAAATCATTCAACATGGGAGGTTTGTGTGAAGAAAAATCTTCAGTCGTGAGAAGACCTGTCACCATAAAGAGCTAGAACCTTATCTCTGGAATGCACTCCCCACTCCCACTGAGTATCAGTCAAATAAACCATGGCGGAGGTGACAAAACCACATTTCCCAAATGGATTTCATTTTGGGAATTGGGCTCTTTGTGGCTTTTGTTTTTTATTTATCTTTTGAAAAAGAGAAATACAAACACTGTAGCTGCATGGCAGCTTGCCTGGTGATATTGAAATGGGAATACCTTGTCCTTCTTGGCTTCCCAGAAGTCTTGTACGCCGGGATGGATGGTGCTCCATCCCTGTAATACAGCAAAATTTAGAAACAAAGATCATTATATCATTTGGTCCTTGCTGCTTCTGCCACATTTGTCTCTGCCTTTCATAGAATCACAGACTGGTTTGGGTGGGAAGAGACCTTTCAAGGTCACCTAGTGCAACCCGCCTGTAGGGAGCAGGGACATCTGCAACTAGAGCAGGTTGCTCAGAGCCCTGGCCAACCTTCCCTGGAACGGTTCCAGGGATGGGGCAGTGACCACCTCTCGGGGCAACCTGGGCCAAGGTCTCATGTAAATTGTAAACACACAGGCTAAAGACAGAAAAAAAAGCAGAGAGATTCTGCAACTGGCTCCTCCAACCCAAATCCTCCCTTTTGGCACAATCAATGCATATTTAAGAAAAAAAAAAAAATTCTCAACTCCATAGAGGCCACAAGATGCTTCTCCCTCCTGTCTCAAATGTGATGCTTCACAGAACTAGCAAGGACAGGACACAGCGAAGCAATCCAGAGGAGCTGGTTCTGCTGCCAGCTCCCTTCTCTTGCCCATCATCAATGCTCCCCACCTCACTGTGTCCTTCTGCTTAGCTCAGTGGGTGAGGAGACATCCAGCTTCTGTTCAAGGGGACCTTGGGAAGAAGATTAAACTACAGAGCATCTGCGATAACAAGGCACTCGACAGTGTGATCTACAAGGACATTTCCAAACCTCAGCTGGGCTCTCCTGCTCTTACTGCAACAAGATGGTGATAATGAGGTGAAGGGCTGGAGAACACATCCCTGCTGCTGCAGGCTGAGCTGCTGCTCACCACGCGACAGGAAGGATTGGCAAAGGCTCTCCAAGACCAGCATGACCCTCCTGTCTCCCATCCCACTCAATTACTGCCTCAGCAGATGGGCTTGTCTGGAGAAACTATGGGGCTTGTCCTCAATTGATGAGGGGAAACCATCACAGAACAACAGCATGGTAGGGGTTGGAAGGAACATCCAGAGATCATTTGGTCCATCCCCCCTGCTCCAGCAGGGTCAGAGCATCGCATTGTCCAGGTGGGTTTGGAATCTCTCCAGAGAATAAGACTCCACGACCTCTCTGGACAGCCTGGGCCAGGCTTCACCATCCTCACAGCAAAGACATTTTTCCTCCTGTTCAGATGGAACCTCCTGGGATCCAATTTGTGCCTGTTGCCCCTTGCCCTGTTGCTGGGCACCACTGGAAAGAGTCTGGCCCCATTCTCTTGCCTCCCCCCCCCCCATCCTTTAGCTATTGATAAGTATTGATCAAAGCCCCACTCAGGCTGCTCTTCTCCAGCTGAAGAGCCCCAGGGCTCTCAGCCTTCCCTTGGCACAGAGATGCTCCAATTTCCTCAGCATCTTTGTAGCCTCTGCTGGACTCTCTCCAGTAGTTCCTCGTCTCTCTAGAGGACAGGAGCCTGTGTCCTTGTCCTTCCACCTCACCACTCAGGCTGCAGATGTTAGACAAGATCCGCTCTTAGGACTGTGTTGTTCCCAAGGACGCCGATTCTTCTGGTGAGGAGGCTGGCACAGCATTTGATCAACCATGTGGGTCTATTCATCTCAAATGCAGGAGGCGAGCCAGGCACATCGCCTGCTGCGAGCAGAAAACCCTCTCCTGCAAGGCAGAGCAGTCCCAGGTTGCTGTGACACCAGCCCCCTCTGCCACACCGTGCGCTCCAGGACCAGCTTCCCTGCGCTCTCCGCTGCGTTGATGGCTCCGTCGATGCTTTTCTTTTTTCTTCAAGGAGACTCGTATGGTTGAGAGCTTTTCTAGTCGGGTTTTCTTAACACAAGCGAAGCATTTAAACCTTGCAATCCACTTGAGGAGAGAAAAAGATGTTGTAGTCAAAGAGCGGTGAGAGGCAGCCCCACCTCCTCCAGCTATGTCTGAGCCGAGCCAAGGACAGAAGCCTGTGTTTTCCATGGCACCTGATGAAGAGGCTCTCGTGTTATTCTGCTTGATTTGGCCCGTACTTGCCTAAGGCCGGTTGCTGTCATTTTGCATCTCGAGCTTCTCCAGCCCATCTGCACTTCCCCAGGCCACGGTATAGCAAGATACGGAGCCCCATGTGTCAAGACCAGTTCTCGGTGACCTCTCTCTCTTTAAGAACCAAAATGTCTCATCCTGTGGCTTGCAGACAAGCCTCACCTGCCCAGGTCCAAGAGCTGGTGTGCAAAAACGTCAGATGCATCCTCTGCCGGCGTGCCCATCAACACTGGATGCCTCTTCTTCTGTCCGTGGTGCAGCATCTGATGGCTAAATAAGCAGGTTTGAGTCCCTTGCAAAGTGAGCAACCAGCCCAGTCCAGCTGCCCAAACCAACCGGTGCTGGTGGCTGCAGTTTGAGTAATGAACTTTCCAGCTGCTGGAGAAGAACAAGCAGCTGGCTGAGGCTCCGAGGAGCACTTGGAGGCCACTGCTGAGAAACCAGCGCAGCATCTCCACCTCCTGCCACCTCATCGCAAGCCTCGTGATGAACGTCACTAAGTCCTCGCTCTCTGAGCCGCGCGCACGCCCCAGAATCCCAAACCTCCGGCAAAAAGTTCTTTCCTTTTCAAGCCTTGGGCTGGTGGAGAGAAACCTGATGCTGCGATCTGCAGACTAATTAGATTTTTTTAAGAATAAGCAAGGTGTCAAGTGCAGGCTCTGCTTTTCAAGCCTGGTCACAGATGCGACAACGCAGGCGCTCGCAGCCGGGTCCCTTACGCCATGGCATGGCCGCCGGGCACTGCCAGGCTCGGCGGGCACCAGGAATGTTAACGAGGGGAGGAAGAGGCACAAAGAGGACAGGATTTTCCACCGAGGCAGAGCCCCCGTGGGTAGGAGCATTGCAGGCTTGTTTGTTTGCCGGGAGAGCCGCGGAGGCTCTGGCGGCTTCTAATTATCACTCGCTCAGCATTAATACAGATGAGGGCTTGTTTCTGAGAGGAAAATCCATCCTTCCAGGAACAATGGTGTGGATGACTGGCTGGGGTTTGTTTCTTTTCATGGGGGAGGAGGTGGTGGAAGGATAATTCACTCCCACCAAAAATGGCCTGAATGGGGTTTTCTCTGGGGGCCAGATCCAGCGTCTAGAGTCCCTGGGCACCGCTGGGGGCAGGCACCGATGCTCAGCCTGGGTCCTGGGCAGTGCGAAAGCTGCAGGTGAATAGAAGATGCATGTTATGGCCCTGGCTCTCCCATTCTCAGCACACTCTGATCCTCTCCTGCTTTTATCCCTTTTGCTCCTCACCATCCCCCAGCAGATGGAGGGATCCACAAAGCCAACAAGGGTGATGATGCTCTCCAGACCACTCCAACCTGGATGGATTTCGGGGACATGCTCCTGCCTCACCGAAGCACAGCACCTTCCTCTAGGAGAGCCCTCTGGCTCTGGTGACCTCCAAGACTCAAACCCGCTCAGTCTTTTCTGACCTGACAAGTGGGTGGCTGCTTTATTTATGAAGTGTTGGGTGGGGGGGTTACTGGGGATTTCCAATTCTCTAGCAGCAGAATTTATTAGACTCTGCTGCCTTTTTACAAAACTACATCTTAGCCACGTGTCATCAGCATGTCAAAGGCCTTACACTTGAGGTACCTGCTCACATCGAAAATGCCACAATAGCTGAGGAAACCAATTCAGAAAATGCTGCTTCTGCTTTGTTTTCATGTGCCTCCTTCGTTGTTTTGTTTTGTTTTTTTAAGATGTAACTTTCTACTACTGTAAGCAACTTCCCAAGCTGAGATATAAGAACTAAATGGTGGCTTTTTCTCCAATATTTTGATCTAAATGCTGCATTTTTTTAAGATATACGTAAAATACCACTATGATGATAAAAAAAAAGTAACTTCAGAGTCTTAAAAAGTGGATTGAAACCTTTACATGCAGAAAAAAAAACCACTACCTCTCTTCACTCTCAAAAGCCAGGCACTGTGAAGTACAAGCAAACAGCAACACTGCTAGAGCAAGGAGAGAAAACCATAAACCAGACCCTTTTTCTCAACCTAAGAGTATCCTTAAAAACGAAAAAACAAACCCAGCATCATTTAACCAGCTGGGTTAAAGAGCAGCCCTTTAAAAGGATATAAGAAACAAGCTCATTAAAAGACATTTTCCATTCCAAAATTATTACTAAAAATAACCGTGCTCTTGAACTCTGCCCCTTCACTAGGGGAGGGCCACTTGCCTGCTTTTACGTGCACTTGGACAGCGGGTTGGAGACCTGAATTCCTGCTCTTTCTCCCCAGATTCCTCTTGCTCCTGTTGGTCCCGAGAGATGCTCTGGGAGCTGGGATGGCTCCAGCTCCAGGGGTGCAGGGGGGATGCGGAGCCATGGCAGGGCTCAGTGCCTGCTGTGTCAGTGCAGGAGCTGAGCTCTAAGTCACTCTGGGTTAAAACAAGGAGAAACTTTGTCCCTCTGGACTAAGTGATGTATCTGAGCAGCTCTCCACGGACATGCGGAGGTCTCTGAGCTGCAGACTAGAGTCGCTCCCTGCGATGCTGCAAGTCAAACCCTTCCCAGGTTAAATCCCTCGGCTCAGTGGTAGTGCAAGCAAGAGGGGCGAAAAACAACCCACAAACCCAGGAGAAGAGGAAGAATTTCCCAGACTGTGCAGAGTAATGATGTCTTGGAGTCAGAGATCAAGCATGAAACCAGACAGAAGATGTCCTATATCCTCAGAGCATGACTCTGGACCGTGTCACGGCAGCTGATGGAGACAACCCAGGCCACTGCCGCTACGGTCTCTGTGCTTGGATTTAGGAATGATCTTGGGGGTCAGTCATTCAGCCTGAGCCACAGTCACTGGGAGAGGACGCCTTCTGGTCGCCAGATGGGCTAGGAGGTTCCCAGCGGAGATGCATCAACGCTCTTTTTTACCTAGTCAGCATCAACACCGCCGTGAGTGCCGCGCAGCGCAGCCGGGCTGCAGGCTTCAACGTGGCAAGTGGCAGCCCTGCTAACAAACTGGGAAGCCCAGCAGATCCTACGGAGGCAGCCTGGCTCACGCAAGGAGCAGCTGACGTCCGGAGGCAGCGCCGGGGGAAGGAGAGGCGGGAGACGACGCGGGGCCGAGCTGATCGGTTCCCAACGTCTGCTCCCTGTGAGCCGTCCAAGGGCGGCCGGCGGGAGCATGAGAAAGGGCTCCTCGCTGGTATTTCCTGCTCGCTGTGCGATCCAGCGGCGCTGCCAGCAATGGTGGGGCCGGGACCTCGTCACACGAGATAGCGGCGCGCCGCAACGCGAGGCCACGGGGCTCGTAGTCTCCGATGACCCCCTTCACCTCTGGAGTTAACCCCAGCTAACGGCACTGTGGGCAAGACGCCTTCACCCCAAGACCCTCAGTGTTTACTCTCACCTCTTCTCAAGACCTCTGCCTCCTTAACTCGACGGCAGTTCCCACTTTTTCCCTTTAAAATCCAAAGCTGCTGATACACAGACACCTTAGACCCTAATGAGGAACAGATCAAGCAAAGAGAGTTATGCTCCTGGATGCAAACAGCCTCCCCCACAATAATAATCCCTGCATTAGTCAGGATCCCCGATGGTAATCTTCATTTTGTTGACTATCCGGTATTTAGTGGGAGACAGAGTACAAAAACCAAAGCCTCACGCAGTTGGCAGCAATTCATAGAGGAAAAACGTTCCCAGTTGCTTATTTATTATACCTCAGAGTCCAGGAGGCTCATTCACCGTGAATGCAGCATCAGGATCTATCTTAAATGGTTGTAAGAGGGAGCAGCAGAGAGAGATGCAGGCACCAGAAGGAATCTCCCACCCTTTGCAGGCTTTCACCCCTTTAAGCCAAGCTTCACAGCCCTGAAGCAATCCTCTGACCTCCCAGCAGTACCCCACAGCCACCCCCAGCCCCTCACCTTCATCTGCCCTGGCCAAGCTCCATCCCAGAGCACACAGTCAATGTCCGTCCCTCCAGGACTGCTCTTGGCACATGTACCTGGACAACTCCAGGGTGCTGGGATCAAACCCTTCCAGAGTTCCATCAGCTGCCCAAAAGTTCCTGGTGCTTCGACTCCTTTAAGCTTATTTCTTAGCTATGTAACATTCTCTTTCCTTCTACACTCCCGGCACAGGTTTTTGGGTATGAAGGTGGCCCTTGCCCCTCTTCTTCCCAGCATCACTCTGCAGGTCGCAGCACTGCAGGAATTTTTTTGGTTAGAAAAGACCTTTAAGATCACTGAGTTCAACCATTAGCCTAACACTGCAAGCCCACCACTAAATCATGTCCCTTCAGCACCACATCTACACATCTTTTAAACACCTCCGGGGAGGGTGACTCCACCACCTTCCTGGGCCACTTGTTCCAAGGCTTAACAACCCTTTTGGGGTAGAAGTTTTCCCTAATGTCCAACTACATCTCCAAACCTGCCAGGAAACACTGAATTTTTAGGTTTATAACAAGAGAGAGCTTTATCTGGGGACTGGAGGTTATTTCAGCTTCCCCTACGGTGAGGATTATACCCCAAATATCTCCTGGCTGCCAATGCACCAGCTTTCTGCCCTTCTCCATCGCTGTCCTCAAGCAGTGCCAGCACCACCAGATCAGCCGGCACCGCCCGAGCGCACTTCTAGAGTCACGAAGATCCCATCTGTCACACTTTTAAATAATTGGCTGATCGTTATGCATTCATTTGGCATTCACTGTGATAATGTTAATCAAGATGAATTAATAGAGTCCTCACACTGTACGCGCTCCCTGGGGGATTCCACCACCGCTTAGAAATTAATTAATGGACCTATAATTTTAGCGGGGCTGCCCATGCAGTCACTGCTAACGGCAGGCACGGAGCAGGTACCCGATCAGAGGCGGCAGAGTTAAAGCATTACTGCTGGTGTCCCCTTCCCTACAGACCCTGGCTGAGATGTTTGAGAGGTCTGAAAGGAAAGTGGGTTTCCAGCTGCTGGTGCAAAGCTCTGGAGGCAACGCCAGGGAAATGGGACGCTCCACATCTAGCTACACCTGCAGAAGCAATGGTGTAGATCTATCTACATCACCTATCCACACCTCCCCTGAGAAGCAAATGCTGCTGCTGAACACACAGGAGACTTCTTGGCTTCTTTTTAGTCCCCTGAGTCTCCCATGGCTGGAGGTCAGACTTTCCTCCTCCTGCCGCACCTCTCCCACGGGATGCACTACACCCCGTGGCTCTGCCCCTCGCACAGGAATCACTGTGTCCTCACCGCTCCGCTCATCTTTAGAGGCATTTTCTGTCTCAGTCTCTCCATTTAAGACTAGAGGCCTGGTGGGCCAGAAAGCTTCATTTCTGAGCACCCAAGGGTTAAGCTCTACACGGCCCAGGAGGTCCCCTGGGTGCCCTCATCCCCCAGCCTGTTGCCATCCCCCCACACCTCGAGCGTGGACGGCTTTGACATTTGAGGACTCCGCACGTCGTGGGTCCTCAGGTAACCCCATCAATCGAGCGCGGCAGGGGCTGCTCAACGCTCGTCGCAGCTCCGGCGCTGCCCTGTTTAATCAATGCTCCAGACAAGCCTAAGTGCTCTTCAAAGAGACCCGGGCTGGAGGCAACCAGAGCGACTCGGCGGAGGGATGGGTTTATCGGCCGGTCAGGGAGGCGAGTGTGGCTCTGAAGATGTAAGGGGAGAAGGCAGCAGAGAATTGAGCGGCACCACGGGGTCATTTTCACGTCACGTCTGGTAAAAGCTTGTCCTGCCAGCAGTTTAAAACAGATGCAGTCAGCATTTAAAAAGAGCATTTAAAAGAGGCACTGCCAGGGAGTTTTAGATCCCACATTTAAATTCCACTAAGGGGAGCGAGCGCTTTTACGAGACTGACTTTCTTCTCTCTTTCCAACGAGAAAAAAAAAAACGGGTATTGCTCCTGCTGAGGAATGCTACTGAGTCAGAGCAGCTGGTGCCTGGCACTGGTGCCCGAGCAGTAGACTCTGAGGAGAAGGACGATAATTCCCCAGGAAGGACAATAACTCCCCGAGTTTCTCCGTGCACACTACAAACAGCACAAGCTACAACCCCCACAACAGCACAGTAGTTAGCAATCAGAAGGCTAAACTTCATCTTTATTTTGCCACTGTCCCCTTCTAGGATGTGACATCATGTTGCAAGGAGGAAAGAAGAGCCAGGCCGAGTGGCAGGATTTGTCACCCAAAATGCACTCGGCCCCAGCAGCTTTTGCACCCCTGTCTGACAGGGCTCTGCAGGGAAAGCGAAGAGCTCGGTGTGTTTGCCATCACTGCTCCCAACACGTGGCAGTGGGTGGGAAACGGGGAGTGCGAGTTCCAGGCCAGCAAATGACCTCAGAGCACTCCCCGGTGCTCTGCGTGTTGCCTTTGGGTGCTGGCCTCACTTACTGACATGCAATCATCCATCATCCAGGTACCATTCTGGGACTTAGTGTTGTTTTCATAGAATTATAGAATGTTTTGGGTGGGAAAGACCATTTTCAAGGTCATGTAGCGCAACCCCCCTGCAGGGAGCAGGGACATCTGCAACTAGAGCAGGTTGCTCAGAGCCCTGGCCAATCTCCCCTGGAATGGTTCCAGGGATGGGGCATCGACCACCTCTCTGGGCAACCTGGGCCAGGGTCTCACCACCCTCTGCAGGTTTTGAAGCCCATAAAAGCCCCTGGCAGTGGCGCAAAAGCAAAACATAAATGAAACACGCTCGGCGAGGCTCACGCTGGCTCCGGCGCACACGCCGCTGCCGCGTCGCCAACAGGCAGGAGCCCGCTGGAGCCTCCTATCAAAGGCGAGGTACCTGCAGCACCCAGGGGCGCCCACGCCAGGCTCACTCTCTTACCTTCTCGCTTCATCCCCATCGCAAGACACTTCTGATAGCGGCAGTACTGGCAGCGGTTGCGCTGGCGCTTGTCGATCAGGCAGTCCTTGTTGTCGCGGCAGGTGTAGGTCAGGTCTTTCCGCACCGTGCGCTTAAAGAAGCCTTTGCAGCCCTCGCAGCTGTAAACCCCGTAATGTTTACCTGTGGGAGGGATGCGACTTGGGTCAAAAGGACTCACCGAGTGGCCTGGTGAGTCTCCGCTTTCCCTCACCACAAAGACCATCAGCTCTTGCCAGGGGGAAGCAGAGTTTCTTGGAGCTGTGAGCAGGAGCTAAAGAGCAGCGGCTTCACCTTGACTTGCCTTCCATAAAATCAGGCCACCCTCCATAGGCTATAACCTGCTTTATACTCAGGAAAAGCCCTCTCTATTTCTTAGCCATACATGAGGGACAAGACAGAACAGCAATGAAACAGAGGGCTCCCCTGTGCCCTCTGAGACCCATCAGGTCACCCCATGCCAGACACACAACCCAGGCTGCTCTGCACCATCAGCCCACTCTCCTCTTCCAGCCCTGCAGCCCGATGGGCCAGGGACCAGAGCACTTTTGGAGCAGAAAGCTTTTGGAATAGCATGAGAATAAAGGAAATTCACACATCTTTATCTCCCAGAAGCAGAGATACTCCATGTGAAGCACGTCTGTTTTTCTGGTGCTATGTGACAATTCCAATATGGAACAAAGGATGGGTAGAGAGAGGGACACTCACTGATGCCTTGTCTGCAGAAGGGCTGTGGATATGACACCGCTGCTAAGCAGAGATCTGGCTCTCCTGGCTTGTCCCAGAGCCTGCTCCAGACCAGACAGGCTAGGGCAGAGTGGTCAATAAAGGACTTTTCATCCCCTCCTCTGAAGGCACAAGTGGCTCCTCTCTTTCTGGAGAGTCCCTGCCCGCACTTGCTGTTCTGCAGGGACCCAGTGAGCTGTGCAAACCCTCACCACGCTCTCCCAGGGTATCCACACACCCTGATCATCCTGCTGTCAGTCCCTCCCAGGGCACACACCAGTCTTACCTGAAGATCTGTCCCCACAGATGGCACATATGTGCTTGGTGAAGGAGGCCATCGTTCCTGAGGGATGTGCTGGCACTTTGAGGACTCCATTGAGCCCCAGGGGTGGCTTAATGTCTTCTGAGCTGCTGACGGGGTTCATGGGCGAGTTGAGCTGTCAGGACAGAAGCAGAGCGCTCAGCAGGAAGACAAGGTACGCAGACATGGGCTGAGCCAGCTCCGCAGCAGGGCTGGACTGTGCAGTCAGACATAAGTCAGGAGGGCCAAGCAGGGGACAAAAACTGCTTGAAACATCCACCTCCAAAGCTGGAAGAAGATGAGGATTCTAGGTACATGAGTGCAGAGACCCTGCAGAAGGAGCAGGGACACCATCGGTCCCCCATGTACAGCCAGAAGCCACGCAGGGCTGACACCACCCACCCCACAAAAGATGTTCCTGCCTGATTTAAGAGGAAGGCGAGTTCCTCCTGCACTGCCAGACCCCAGCCCACGGCACAGCCACGGCACAGCCCCCACGGCCAGGCGTTTGGAAGCCACCGCGGCTTTGCGCCACCTCGGGATGCAGAGCAGGGAAGATGATTTGCGGTGATGGTTCGTGGGAGAGCTGCTGGCTGGGAGCGAGCGCTTGCAGAGCTGATGAAGGCCAGGACACTCAAGCTTTAGCTCTGCAATTTATAGACATCCTTTTAGCATTATCTCGCCAAGGGAAAGCTTCCCAGCAAATAAATAGATCCCAGATGCAATGGAGCCTGGTTTTCCAGAGCTGGCTTGGGTGGGACACTTCTCTGCAACTTCCAGTCATCCAGCAGCTTGTCCACACACCTCTCCTTTCCCTGCTGAGCTCAGTCCCCAACAGTTGGTAAAGAACATGGGAGAACTGGATGGAAGCTGGGTGCTGGCATGGCCCCGTGCTGCTGGTACTGAAGGAAGGATTCCTGAGTTGGTTCCCACACTGCCCTATGCAGCAAGGCAGGGCTGCTACTCCCCACGTCCAGAGAAAAATTGAGGTGTGGAGATGTAGAACTGACCCATATTGATAAGGGAGACAAGCTCACAGCACCCCTGCTCAGCCCAGGGCAGGTTCAAGAAGGTCTGGGGGCAGACAGGAAAGCCAGGCTCATTCAGCTCAGGATGCAGCACCAGGCAGGATCACTGCAGTTGTCCTTCTGGGGATCAGCCCACCAAGGACCGTCACAGAGCCTCTTGTCCCTGCCAACTTCTAAATCCAGGCTGGATACACAGGATTTGTGCTTCAGTTTGTTATGATTCTCTCCCCTAATAGAGATGCTCAGCAATTGCACTTGTCACAAATTAATTCAGGGAAGTCCCAGGGCTTGTGATCTGTCAATTAGAGCAGCGCAGCCGTTCCTCTGGCTTTAAAGTCTCCAGGGTGGTGGGGAATATTTGGCAGGCAGGTGACTACTAACCGCAGAACACAGCAAGGTAAACCCACTCTGGAGAAATGGGGATGGATCTGCCTCCTCTGCCCTGCCTGTGCCAGCTGATAACTCAAAGGCAGCTGGGACCCAGTGCCACCAAGGGACACGCTCCTGGGCTTTGGCTGCTGTTCGATAGGGCAGAGAGGGGAGGGATGAGCAGGTCCCCAGGCAGGAGCATCTCTGAGATCTGTGGGTGCCCCTCTGTGCTCCCCTGCTGCTGGCCCTGCTGCAACACATCCCTACACAGCTTCAGGGTCACCAGCTCCAGCAGTTCCTCCCAGTGTACTTCCTGGGAAACAGAGCCCTTTCTCAGCTGCAGCTGGTGGCTATGGCTCATGTCACCAGCCACTGCCACGTGGGAGAGAGGGCAGAGGCCATCAACTGCCTGCTGAAAATGAGCCTCTCACCACCACTCCCTCCAGCCCCAGCAGCCAAAGAAGTTCACCCAAGCAGCCCCCTGAGAGCACATGGAGGGGAGTAATGGGCAGAGCAAGACAGGGGCACCTCGACTCTGCACCAGCCCAGAAGGGTGGGGGGTCCCACCACCCTCCGCAGCTCCGTGGATTACCAAGACGCCCCAGTCAGAGCTGAGTCAGCCCCGGGCTGGCATGGGGGAAGTCATTGGTTCCTCTCGCAGTGCTGGCCCGAAACCTCAGCGGAGGCACCACGTGCACCCCGGGGTTCCCACACCGCCCCGGCGCCTGCCCCGGCCCTTCCTCTCTCCGCTGGCGGCCGCCGAGCGAAACCAGCAGCACGTGCGGGCAGGGAGGAGGCAGAAGGGGAGACAGTGGCCCCTGCCTTGGCACAGCACTTCTGCTTGGGACAGGACAACTCTGGCTCAGCAAGTGAGCAGGGACGAGGGAAGAACCAGTGCTCTGCTTCACCAGTGACGCCGGGACTCCTTGGCTCCTCTCCCTTCCCTCTTCAGCTCATTGCTCTGGAGACTGAATCCTGTCCCTTTCCAGCAATTCCTCCCTCCCACCCCAAAAAACCCAACCCCCTTCTCCAATCCCCTCGACACCCTTACAAAGAGCATTGTGCAAAGGCAGAGAGAGGCTCTGGAAAAACCTAATCCTGTGTCTGATCTCTCCCTGCTCACCCCAGGGTGCCCTGAGCTGCTGCCAGCGATGCCTGGGGCGGCTGCGCCAGTGCAGCCCTTCCAACTGCCTGGAAAGTCCCTCCCTTTCACCTCTTACTGAAAATCCTCCTTTCCCCCGCCCCGTTTTCCCCAATTTTTTAGGTGAGATGGTTTAAATACGTGTTAAATCCAAGCAAGCAGTAGAGCTGCTGGGGTCTAGCCTCCCAGTCCGGCTGGGACCTCATTCACCACTGCAAATCACCTCCTGCTCCGCACACATCACCCTCAGCCCAGCTCAGCACCAATATCCCCTCTCTAAGGAGGTCTGGGAGCTCTTGGGGTGCTGGGATCCCATGGCAGGACACCCTGCCTCATGTTCTGATTTTGGGGTTGCGTTTAGAAAACTGCAAGGTCCTGGAAAAGTGCTGGAGGGAGGGCACTGGGAACACTTTGAACATCCTCCGGTGCTGGCACCAAGGGCTGCAGGTTCCTCACCTCCACTGGACTGAACTGGAGAGGGATAGTGCTCCAGTTTTTGGGAACCTGCCAACTCCTTCCCACCCCTGTACTAGCAGGAGCTGGGGTGGATGGGACCCACCTTGCGGGACCCACCACCCCTCGCCCTTCTGCTCTGCTGGCTTTCCAGAGGCGACGAGGCATGGCCTGATGGCAAGTGACATCTGCCATCTGATTCAAACCACCTTCCATCAGTGCCATCCCCGCCTGGCGACGGGGGCCACACGCCTCATTACCCCCGGGCGCTTTGCCGATCGGTGCAGTGGCGCGGGGGGCTGCGCTCCCCTCCCAGCATCGGCCTCACTGCCTGCCAGCACCCTCCTCCTCCTCCTGAGCTCTTCTCCGGGCCCAGGTAGGTGCCTCCACCTGCTACAGGGATGGGGACAAGGACCTAATGAGCCCAGACAGAGAACAGATGGCAGGAGCCATTAGGCTGAAGACCTCCTAACTGTCACCTCCTGGAAAACCACTTAAGACAAGTCCCTGAGCAAAGGACGGGCGCTTGCACCGCGCCAAGAGGGCTGGAGCTCGCTCCCCCGGCACCATCTGACCACGCTCTCAATTCCCCTTTCTGCTCTTTTATTTCAGTTCCCCTGGCTCCTATAAAGCAAAATATGCCTTATAATGGACGCTGGCTGGAGATGCATCGTCCCTTCCCTATTTCCTCCCTGGCTTGTGGCTCACCCCTGCATTGCTTCACATCTCCCCCTTCCCACTCCTTCCCCACCACCCCGGCGCTCTTGCTGCTAATTTTGCTCTAGCCGCCCGTTCCCAGGCGCCTTCTCAGTTCCCCTTCCCTCGGCCATGGGGTGGGAGGTGGCAGCAGGTCTATCCCACTCATCTCCCGTGCTCGGGAGAGAGATCCAGCCGGATCGGTCACATCAGGCTGCAGGGTGCAGGTCCCTGCAGATCTATGGGAAGATGATGGGTCGGATCCTGCATGGGAGAAGCCCATCAAAAGGCAAATAAAGCTGCCACCTGTCCGACCAGCATGGGGATGTTGGGTCCTGGGGGTCCCCCAGAGACAGGACTCCGCACAGCACAGCCCAGCCCTCCCCGGCCCCGGGTAGCAAAACCTGTTATCTCTGGAAATAAATCAAGCCAATATTTAAAAATAAAGGTGCTGGCAGGTGCTTGACTCCCAGAGAGGGCCTGGAATAAATAAACCCGCAGCGAGTGGCAGGTGGTGGCCAATTCCTTAATCTGCCCTTTTACTAAACATATACCGTGCGAGCAGCCAGCAACAGGTGGCAGGGGCTGGCCAGCGCGCTCCGATCTTGCTATTTTTAAAAAGAGCTTATCTCACTGTAGTTGGAGCTTTTTTTTTTTACATAATCTTCAGCCAGCGAACGCCAGCCCTGCGAGGAGAAAGAGGCAGCGGACCCCTCGGCACGTGACATGCACCAGCACCGGAGGGGATGTGCCGGTTCCCAGGGAGAGGACGGGGCTGCTCGGATGAGAACGTGGGATGCAGACAGTCCTAGGGTGGTTCTGGCTCCTCCCAGAGCTCCACCAGCCCCCAGGTGACTCAGGAGTAGTTGATGCTCCCCTTTTACCCCGAGCCTGGAGAGGAACAGGGCAGGACTGGAGGGGACAAGCGATGGGAGGTGATGAATAACCATACCCTGGCTGTGCTGGTCCTTCAGAGCCCAACCAGAGCAGCCCCAAAAGCAAGCGTGGCCACCCAGATCTGGCTAGAAGAGCAGGATGTCTCTGGCTTGGTTTTCCCCTTGGGTTTCTGCTTTTTGCCTCCCCTGGGCACCTGCCTGTGCTGGGGTTTATCTCCCAGTACTGGCCTGGCCAGCGCAGCCTCCTGCGAGCCGGGGCTTGCTGCAGGGAGACCAGAGCTGGTTCTGGATCAGGAAACCCACAGAGGTGGCTTCTCGCCAGCTAAACAGGCAGCACTGACATCCCCACCACCTTCCCCTTACCTGTGGGCTGCTGGTGCCAAATCCCAGGCTGGGGGTGGAGGGGACGGACATTGAGTGCGGGCCCATGGGTGAGCTGATGACGGAGAACGGAGGTCCCATGCCGTTGATGGGCGAGCTCAGCGTGCTGATGGGCGAGTGGAGCTGGCCCGGGGAGCCCAGCGAGGAGCCGATGCCCGGCCCGATGGACGGGTGGAGGGATGGGGTGGCCATGGGCCCCCGGCTCGTGGGCGAGTTCAGGGACGTGGAATTGACTTGGTTGGAGAAATCTGTAAAAGAGGAAAGAGAGAAACGGGGCTGAGTCTCCAGTCGAGGACAGGCTCAAACACATCACCACACCAAGCCCCGAGCAGCAGTTCCCACCGAGGGGCTGCTTTTCAACCTGTCCTGGAAATTCCCAAAGTATCCTCCACCTTTCCAAACCACCTTTTGCTGGAGCACCTACGCAGGCGTTAAGATGGGCGCTGAGAGCATTGCCACCTCGAGAGGCGGCCGTCTCTGCCCTGCTCCCACCTCCTACACCCCAGCTCCGGCTGATGCACAGGGAGCAACCCCACGACGGGCAGAGCAGGCCAGATGCCCTCCACCGCTACGGGATAAATCAGATTTATCCCAGATTTGTGGCGGTTTGGCGGCGAGAGCGCGTCTGTGCGTCTGCACGTGCGGTTTGTGTGTCCACCCAGGTCACACGGAGCGTGCGATGGGGAAGCCGGCGTGTGTCAGCGGGGAGGAACACGCTGCCCGGGGAGCAGATCCCAGCAGGCAGCAGCGATGGGCTGTGGCCGCTCGTGCCCCAGCAGCTCCATCACTCCGGGGGGAGCCAGAGGAGGTGGGGGGAGGGCGGGAAGGGGGGGGAATTAAAAATAGCCTTCGATTCTCCCAAGAGGAGACATGGAGCCATTCCTGGCACATTTCCTCCTCATCCTGTCACGCTGCTTGCAAAACAATCCGGAGCGAGGAAGGGGTTGAGCTTGTGGCCCCCGAAGTTGCGAGGAGGAGCTGCTGGAAGGTGACAGGGGCGGACGGGCATGGGCGGGGACCCTGCGACATCACCATCGCTCACCCCAACACCTGCCAGGACCCCCCAGTTCACACTAGAAAAGATGGGCCCAAAGATGGGAAGGCACTGGCACAGCCACTCAGCCAGGGGCAGTTAGTGGCGGGG
>VWZK01014919.1:266008-301852 GCA_013396935.1 Baryphthengus martii
GGGTTCTGGGAGCCACTGCTTTTGGTTACGTGCCCCAAAGTTAACTAAATTCTGGGAAATATTGTCTCCAGTCACCTTTCTCCCCAGGATTTCGAAGCAATTAGTATATGAAGACTGCACAGCGGGAAACACACTTGCTGGACCCACAGCAAGCCCAGTTTCAGCAATTTTCCCCGGAGATCACCGATTGCGGCAGAGAAACAAAGACCCAGCAAGGCAGCGATGCTCCTCTCGCAAAGCTGTGCAGCCAGCCTCCCACCACTGCCCCCAGCCAGGTGCCACCGTCGTGCCAAAACTGGCCCATGTGCCGGCACCGCTGGCCCGGGCAGGCATCTCGGTGGTCGTGGCAGAGAGGAGCATCCCTGTCCCCGGGGAGCTAGCCTCGCATCGGCTCTCGCAGGATGTTGATATAAAACAACCGCCGGCCACCACGTCACCCGTGGTTGAGTGACGCACGGGCGGCACAACAGGAACCCCAGGAAATTCCTCGAGGAGCCAGGGTCTGCTCCTGGGGTTTAGCACAGCAGGATTGTACTTCCCGGCTCTCTGCTTTTTGGTGTCTTTCAAGGAGCAGGGTGGGTCCTGCCACGTGCTCCGGCTGCCAGGGGGTGAGCTGTGCCCCTGCAGCCATCTCACAGAGCTCATCCTGCAGCCGGAGCGGGTCTGGGTACGGGGTCCCAGCCAGCACTGCTCTGAAGGACCCCCAGAAACACCCGTTAGCCCAGGTGAGGAGACCTTCCAAGGATGCACTGGATCCCCTGGCCAAGGGAAACAGGCACTTGACCTGCCGGCCAAGGGAAGGCAGCAAAGCACAGTCCTTCCTTTTAAAAGATCCTGAAGATTTAAGGCCAACGAGGTCACAGGCAGGTTACTGGCGACCGGCCCGTGCCTACTCAAGCACATCAGAAAGCAAAGCACGCGCGGGGCCGGCGCCTCTCCCCAGATATCCATCCCCTGGGTACCACAGGAGCTCCTCATTCCCGGGCACCCCCGGCCCCTGAGCTCGCTCCCCTCACCCATCCTGTTTACACACTTTGCTTTCCCAGCAGATGTGATCCCCGGCACCCAGTGAGGAACTGGGTGTGGGTGGTAGGGCTGGTCCGGAGAAAATAATTCAGGCAACAACAACAAAAAGGAACAGAGGCGAGAGGAGGAGGAACCTGCGTGGAACAGGCCCCTCGGGGAGAAGTGTGTGCAGGCACGGACACATTTGGGTGTGTTTTCACCCAAATCACTCTGAAATCTGAACCAGACCTGAACTCCTTCAGAGCATCCTGACTCAAAGCCCAGTTCAAAGCAAACCTTTGGACACTGAGATGCCTCCATTCATCATCCAAACGCTTCCTCCTCCACAGCCCCAAACCCCACCGTAAGAGCAGCAGCAATGGGAAATGTTTACTTCCAGCCAACCAGCAAATAGGGAAAAGAGTTTGGGTTATTTTTCCTTAGCAAAATCACGAGTCCACTTGTGGTAACTCAGCGTGGATGCTGCCAGCCCCTGGCTCGAGGGGGAATGGTCCCAGTGGGAAGATGCATTTGGGGAAAACAAAGACTTAAGGTGGAGTGACGGGGATCTGGGGTTGAACACGAGAAGTCCGCTCTCCTCACTCATCACAAGCATCCTACAGGACCTTGAATGCTAAGGGAGAGCTAGAAAAAAACCCTGATGTATAAAGGAAAAAACTCTAGATTGAGGAAAAATCCTTAACATAAACCAATAAATCCCCAAACTGACGGATACCACTTGACTGCAGCAAACAGGGGAGGGTACTCTCCCAACCGCATTTTCAGTTCAAACAGCGCGACACTATTCATTTTACTTGCGTAGTTTTGCCATTTAAAGTTGGTGTGTGTGACTCTCTCTTGACCAAAATAAACTCCATGCCTGCTTCTAAATAAAAAAAAATTAAAAAAAAAAAAAAAGTTCTCAAAGCATTTCCCCTCTTGCCGCACCCATAAATCGCAGCTATTTTCTCTGTGTGTCCTTTGTTTAAACACAACGACCTCTGTATAGCTCGTGAGATGCCCCATGGCAGTCGGGAGATCGGAAACGAGAGCTCTTCAGCTGCTCAAGAATTTGCAACGAAGCTCCTTCTCTTGCTCTAAACTACAAACCCACGAGCCACAAAATGCGGATGGGAATTTTTCCCAAAGAATAAGGCACTTGAGGGTAGGGCCACATGATCCATCCGCAGCGAGCGAGCCGTGCGGCCGTCGGGAGCGGCGTGCGTGCTTTCGGCTCGCCTCGCAACACGGCTCAGCTGAAACCATCGCATGCAGACCTGAGCCAGCGGGTTTTGATCTGGCCTCCAGATAAGAAACCCGGGTCTTGTTTTTCTGGCGGCGGTGCTCATCGCTGCCCTTTCCCTTAGCAGATACCTGCCTCTACAAGATCTCTTTTGGATGCTCTCATCCCTGCGCTGGAGGTGGGGAAAGAGAGGGACAGAGAGCGCAGTGTCCCCGACGAGGCAGACGCAGGCGGCACAAGGAGGGCACAGGGCTTCTTGTGACCTTCACCAAGGTCACGAGGGAAATTGGAGCCAAAGCTGGGAATAGATCCTGGCAATTGCTAGACCCAGGCTAGCATCTCGACTGCTCAACCAATCTTCTCCATATAGTTTTTCCCCTCCCAGCTCCGTGACAGCACTTTTAATGATTATTAATTTTAAATAAAGGGAGAAAACATCTTTCTAAATCATTTGTCCTCATTCTCACTCAGCTGCATCAGACACTCAGACCAGTGCAGACGAGTACCACATGTCCCTGGGCAGCTTCACTGCTATTTTCCGTCCCCTTGGTCTTCTTGAGGCCAACAGGAGAAAGCTCCAGTTTGGACCAGTAAACATCCACATCTGGATGAAGCCCAGACAGGCAGGTTGGACCCCCTGGGAGCTGTGGTTGCTGAAAGCATCCGACGCGTCACCAGCCCTCGCAATACTTCCCTGTTGCGTTTTATCACCCGGTGCATGGGACTCTTCCAAGTGTTGCTGCTTGGCTGGGCTACGGCTGCGGCCGGCCGACGGCTCCCAGCAGCTTTTGCTGATATGGCAGTATCAAGAAGGGCTGTGATTTTAACATTTCTAGACCACAAAATGTCCCAGAGCAGAAACAATTACAATAGGGCAGTGGAGCTTTTTTTCCCAGGATAGCTCATTTGTACCAGAATAAACTGTACCAGCATAAGCTTTCACCAGTATAATCTTCATTTATGCTTAAGAGGCTTTGCCAGTAAAACTACAGTGACCTAGCTCTGCTGGAAAACCTTTTCTCGCATATCCAGGGAGTTTACTCAGCAGCTCGGTGGCTCCACAGTCTGCTTCCGAGAGAGGGGAAGTTATAAAATAACACATCTCGAGGCACAAACAGAATCCCAGAGCTGAGCTCTTCTGCAGCCAAGGAGGGTCACAGACTTAGGACATAGTCCCACAGCCCATCTGAGTGGGATCAGAGGGGTCTGTGGGCACCCAGGGCTTCGGGGAACCCTCATGGTGCAAGCGCCCCACACACCCAGCGCTGACGCCAGTCAAGATTTGGAAAGCTGCCTGCACCCCCCTGCTTCCGCTTTTTTTTTTCTTTTTTTTTTTTTTTTTCTCTCTCAGCACCTCTTCCTCCTTAATCAGAAAGCAGATCAATTCTGAGTATTAAACAGCAGGAAATTCTAAACTTGGGTTGCCACTCCCTTCCTCAAGTCGGCCCTCCATGTTAGGGCTGTGGGGCCACGTTTGGAGGGGATCAGGACCAGCAGCTGAGACCAGGCTTTTGGAAACGTCCCCCTCCTCTGCTCTCAAGTGTCATGTTGGTGTTGATCAGATTCAAAACTCTGACACCCAAATGCATGTGAATCCGCATGCAAATCGAGTGCTGAGAGCACTGTTCCTTCTTTCGGTGCCTCAGCGGGTGGTGAGGTTCCCTAAATAAACTTGGTAGTGAGAATCTCTTTCCGTTTGCTTTCATTCCTCAAAAGCAGTAGAGAAATCTCCCCTGCTTTCCATCCAAGGAACCTCAGATGATGGAGGTTACCACCTCACCCTCCTTTCAGCTTTTCCAGCACAGCAAATCAAGGCACTAGCGGCAAACATCCTGCACCCGCTTACTCTGAAGCGGGATGTCAAGAGCAACGAGCAGGCAGCAAATCTGGGCACGGACACGAGGGTTTGACTGTAGTTTTCATGTGAAAATTGTCATGGGAATACAGTGACCACAAGAGGTCAGGTCCTCGCTTTTGTCCCTGATGAAAAACTGGAATGAACAGAGAGTATTTTTACAGTGGATGAGTTTAAACAGCCCCGGCCTACAATCTTGAGTAAGTTTGCTCTCAATTTACACCAGCACAGCTGAGAACTGCAGCAAGGATGGAGCAAGAACTGCCTGGTCCCCTTCCAATGCCGGCTGCTGCTCTGGATCTTACGATGCCCAACTTGGGCAAACTCAGGGAGACGACCCACACAAAGCAGCACGGCTGTTACCCTAGAAAATCACCCACGGGTCCAAAAACCAAGCACCATCTCGTGGTCCAAGCACGTTAAACTGCATTTACAGCACTTTGCCCAGTGGCAAAGCTTAAACCACCCGGGCACCAGGCGCACGGCAGCGGCACCCCTGGGGACGGACACACCAAGATGTCAAAAGATGCAGCTGTATGTGATCCGTACATCCCCCCTTCTGAGTATTGCTGCCACAGCTACAGGAAAAAGGGTGCAGGAGCACCGGCCTGCAGAGCAATGAAGCGCATCGCTCCTCAGTAGCTGTGATTTCACCAAAAAGTGACCTGAATTGTTTTTTCATTTCACATTTCTGAACTTGAGTACAAAGAGAAGCCTGAGAATATTCCTCTGAGACCCTCACAAAGCCTGCACAGGGCACAACACATAGAAATGTGTCCTTTTGCAGGCATTTCAAAATCACCAGATGTAGTTTCTCTTTGATAACCTGCTCTGAGGTTTGGGAGAGTTTCTTCAGCCGCGCTTGGCACTTTCCCCCATGAAGTGCCGGGTGACACCACAGCGGTTCGAGCCGCTCGGGGACAGTGAGAAACTCGGATTTGGCAGCTCTCTGCTCTGGGCTGGGTTCCTCCTCCCATCAGGTTTCACTTTGACCAAACTAAAACCTCAAAGCCACACGGCTTCTCACTCCCAGCTCCCCCCTCCCATCCGAGCCAGTCAAAAGTCGACGGCAAGACCGCTCGGCACGGCCGCTGCCAAACCCAGCGAGGAGCAGAGGCACATTTCAGGGCTGCAAGCCCAGAGTCAGGGTCCCCTTCCAGAGGGTTTTCTTGGCTGGAGGAAATTTAGCAGCACCCCTCTGCCTACTGCAGGTGATCAAGCAGCATTTCACTTTATGGGGTCGAGGGGCCAGAGCATGAGATTACAGTGCCCACGAGATTACAACGCCCACGAGCAGCTTTTCTATGGCATTCTGCACACCAGCCTCTCCACTCCCCAGCCTGAGTGCCCACCACCACAGCGCAGGGAAACCTCTGCTCACCTCCTGGAAGATGAAGGGGAAAAAGAAGTGCAAAAGCATCCCACTGCCATGGGACAGGATGGATACAGGCTCTCCAAAGTGGTACCCGCCCCAAACCTCGCTGCGGAGCAGGCAGCATCCCTACCCCATAGGGCAGAGCTGGAAAACCTCCATCTCAGCAGCTCCAACACCCATTCTCCCTCTCTAGCCTATTTTATTTTCTCTAGATTCAAATTTACAGGTAACATTAGACCTCCTCAGCACCCACAGAAAGGATGACCATGTGATTGCAGCCATGAGCTCAAGGCTGGCAAGTGCTGGATGGTGTTTGGAAGTCTCTCCCCAGGCAACCTGCTCACCAACATTCCCATTTTTTGGTAGCCCAGCTTAAAGCACCACAGGCTCCCCTTCGGGAGACGCTCACCGTAACCCATCCCATCACCTGCTAGAGACTGGATCCCCAGAGGTCTGGTGACCACCCCATTGTAGGACCAACATCAAAAACCAGGATGCTTCTGGTTGATGCTTCAGCACTAACATGGACAGGGGGGAGCAGCCCCGCTGCAGAGTCTGCAGGAGAGGCACAGACCCCACATCCAGGCTGACCAAGCACGTTCACCTCCAGCACAGGGGCTCACTTGTTGGGTTTTTTTTCTTTAAAAACCCCATCCCACCATTCTAGGAGCCCTGTAAAAGCACAGCCCACTGCCGGAGCCACTGGCAGAGCCGGAAGCCTGTGGGGACTATTCCCGTCTCCGAGGGGGAAGGACTCAAAAGAGGAATTTTCCAGAAGCCGCTCTCGCCGCCGCGTCACCGGAGGAAACGCCTGCGAACGCCTCTTCCTCCGTCACGCCAGTGCTCCCGGCTTCCTGCCCCGTGCAGACCTCCATCACCAACCATCTCCCCCACCCAAGAAGGGTCCCCCACCCATGGGTTGTTTTGGTTTGTTTTTTTTCAGTCTGCACCTCCCAAGCACACGGGGCAGCCTCGGAGCCCCGCTAGGCACGAGCAAGGGTGGCGGGTGGAGAAGGCAAAAGCAGGAAGCAAAGCGGGAGAGCGGGGACATATGGAAAGTGTGAGGAGCCCCTTGGAGAGGACGGAATGGCAAAGGCGAGTCCAGGGGGAGGGGAGCGGGCAGCGCAGCTCAGCTCTCCCCCAGTCTGGCAAGGGGTGGGTGGAGGGGGAGGGTGCACCCAGGCAAACAAGGATTCTGCTGATAAAGCAAATGTGACTCAATCACACGCTTGTGCAAAGATGTCACAACAGAGTCCTGAGAAATTACAGGCTCCGATTTCATCCCTCAAGGGCTGTCGCTGTCCGTGCTCGTACAATGCGCTCTGTTCTGCTGTCAGCGGCTCAGCCAGTGCCCCTAATTTACTGGCTGGGAACCCGCTGCAGGAACAGGCAATAATAGGTGCAGTGTAGTGGTGCTGCCAGGGCTCCCGGGCCGGCAGCGGGGCCGGGGACGCGGCCGCTAAAGGACTCGACGCGGCGGCTCCTTTGAGCTCCTGCCAGCGCGGTCCCAAGCAGCCCGAAGCCGGGGACTCACTGTCCCCTCCAAGCCCCCCTCCCTCTTTTGGGGTGCAGGTGTTGCCCGGCATGCAGGTAGCTGCCCCCAGCCCAGCTCTCTGCCCCAAACACACTGGTATTAGAAGCACCCTCCTGGGCAAACCCGGCTTGGGGTTGTATCTCTCCAGCTTCTGGGGTGGCCTGTTGCACCCCTAAAAAGGAAGTTTGGGTCACCCAGACCTCACTGCCAAAGCATAAAGGCTGAGGCCCCTTTGCTGCAATTGTCCCCTGTCCCCAGACACAGCCAGGAGCAAACCAGGCCACGCCAAGAGCGGACTTGTACCTTCTGGCACCTTTCCAGCCTCCAGAGAACATCAATGAAACTAAAACAGCAGAAAAAGATGCCAAGAGAGGGGAAAGATACTCCGTCTCCTCTGCAAAGATGGAGGGAGAACTGCACTCAGGGATCCCTTCAGGCTTCCCTGATGGACATCACCAATGTGTGCACATAGCGGTGGTGACGCTTCCCCACATTCACTCATCCCATCCTGGGAATGGAGGAGCTCTACTCGGAGCTCCTCATCCTCCCTGGCGAACGCTGACCTTCAACAGCCTCCCTAATTCCATCTCGATCTCCAAAAGGAGCATGGTGAGAGCAAAAGCGCAGTGGTCCCGCAGGTTGCTGAAGCTCATTACGGCCTTTTAATTACATTCAATTGCAGTTTTATGGGCTTACGGGCAAATTGGAAGTGATCTAATTGCCCTTGAGGGGGTGCTACGCTCTGAGCTATGAAAAACCAAGCAGGATCCAGCCAGACATGAAGGGAGCTTGAAAGCATTAGGCTCGCTCTAGCAGAAGGAGGAGAAGTTTCGTTTCATGTCGAAGCTCCCCCAGGACCTCACGGGAACGAGCCACACACGCGGCATGTGCCCAGCTCCCCAGCAAACCCAAACCACGTGCTGCTCCATCGCCCCAGCCCATCCCACTCGCGGCTCCCCAGCACCCGAGTCCCAGCCTCACGCTGGGCTCTGGGCTGGGAGGATGGATGTGGAGAGGACATGGGTCTCAGACCTGGAGTTAAACAGACTCATCTCCTAGGGAAGCTGCCACCACAAGTCCTCAAATATTCCTCTCCAAAGCAGGCAGGGACAGAATCAGACGTGAGCGCAGCTCCCTGCAGCTGAAGAGGGCACCCAGCAGCTCTCCATGTTCTCCCTCTAAGAGATCTGAGATGAGCCAAATCCTAAAGATCAGGAGCGGGAGCAGCCCCTGGCTCTCCCAGCCACCAGCTTTTGAGCTCTGTGGGCTAAAAAAACTCATTTCACCCTTGCCAATGGGTCCTGAGGCACAGAGCCCTGGGATGCTGGGGGAAGTGCTCCATCTACCCTGCTTTTGCCCATTATGGGGACTGACCGGGGACACTGGCAGGAGTGACGGCTCCTCCACACTTCCCAGTTGCTCTTCTGCTCCCGTCTGCGGTCAGCGCTGAGGGCAACCACCAGCTCACAGCGCTTTAAAAGGCCCTGCGCTACGTGTGCGGGATCCGGCCGACGGGACACACTCGGAGACGGCAGCAGGAGGTGAGGGGGGGAGGATACGACCGCAGATCGCGGGTCTCCTACGTCTGGCTTCCAGGAACGACGGCCTACAAACCACTGGCCAGACAGATTATATTACGGTGCTGTGCAGGCACATTAATCCAGATTTGAGATAATTACAGTCATTCACTTGGCATAATGGGCTTTAATTGATCCAACGTGGCTGCCGCTGGTGCTCGCCGCCAGCACGCAGCTGGCATCCCAACATCCCGAAGCTGGGCTGCCACCGGTCACACCAGGACCAGCAAAAGGCAACACTGCTCATTGGTTTCCCAGAAAACCAGTTTTCTGGAAAAACACTTACGGTAGTTTTCCCGAGGGTACGCTGGATGATAGCAGGTGACTGCGAGGCCACATGGGTCTTCTCATCTCTCAGTTGAGACCCAGCAAGATTGGGTTGGGCACAAGGTATCACCTGGTAAGGACACATCTCATGAGCATCCAAGTGGGATGAGTCATTCCTCCAGAGGGTTTTGCTGCTGGAAGCTGGCAAAAGGCAGCCTATAGGAACATCATTATCCAAGTCTCCTTGGAGAAATGCCCGCCTCTCAGCCCGTGCTTAGCAGTAGGTTGGTCAATAGATCCTGGAGGTCCCTTCCCACCAGAATTTTATGCTTTAATGCTCACAGAACACACAGAGCTGGAAATCCAGATGGACAAAGGATCCTGGAGCCCCAGACAAGCCACCCCCTCCCATCTCAGCTCCACATCTTCACCAATGACTGGAGCACACTCTGGAACGAGTCGGTTGCCTTCAGGACAAACCACCCACTTTGTGCACCGCAGCTGGAGGTCCAGGAGAAGGAGCCTGAGAACTGGGTGCCAAACAAGGTTCCTGACAAGATAGGGAGGGAAGCATGCCAGACCCAGGTCACCTTCAACAAAAGCAAATTCTCTCCAGAAACCAGACAGCACACACCATTTTTAAAGGGAAAGAAGTAGCCTCTGGTCTTATGTGACCTTCCCCAGGTTCAGTAATACACACCGGGCAGGAGGGAAAGTTTAAGCCCCCTTGACACCAGCCATGTGGCCAGAGGGTTGGGTAGGCAGGGTCAGCGGGTTGCTCCCCCTTCCCGGGGCAGAGAAGAGGCACGGAAAAGCCTTAGAAAAGCTCTTCCCCTACCTCCCCAGGCAGGCTGCAGCAAAGGCTGGTCTGCCTGCAAGCTGCCCTTGGGTTTGAGTTTCTGGTTCCAGTCCAAAGCTAATTAGGCTGCGCCAAGTCCAATCAGATAGCCTCGGCTAATTGAGCTCGGCACGGACGGGTCAATGTCCAGCGGGTCTCTGCATTCCGGACGTTTTGTCAGCCCACAGATAACTGCTAGGGCCTGGGAAGGGGAAAGATCCATCAAAAAATGTTCTCTTCGTGTACAGCCAGAGTCTGTCCCTGACAGAGCAGCATATGGCCCCAGGTTAACCCCTCAGACACCGCCAGCATCGTCCTGACGCTTGTGGAGCCCCAACGGATGAAGATGTTCCAATGGCAACGCTGAGACAGGGCTAAAAGTGAGCGAGAGGAAGATGAAATAGGGCGATCATCCACCATGCTCTGTTGGGTATCTCTCACGGTGTCACCCCAAGAACAGGCTCTTGCTGAGCCACACCACACGCCATACATCACCCAGGCAGTAGACCCACCGAACCACAGAGCAAGAGCAAATCAGCTACATTCCCCTCCACATCGCTACTGAAAAACCAGCGAGATAAACACAGTGCTCTGTGTGTTCCATACTCTCCATACAACTACCAACATCTTCTCCAAAGCTGCCTTAGGTGTCTTTGCACCAGACTACAGCCTCCAAGTATACCAAGTAGGGTTTGGTGAGGGTTTCTTGGCTCCATGAGCCAACTTGGCTGCCGGCGCATGGTCAGCAGCAGTTCCCAGGGTCAGCAGCGCGGGCACCGCGACCTGGCTGCAATCAGATGAGAAACACGGAGGAAGACGGCAGGGAAGCCAAACTTCCCTGGCTTAGGGAGAACAGTGAGGAAGAAGCAGCAAGCACCAGGGTGACAAATGAGCTGGATGAAAGCACTTCACCCCTATGAGCAGGTCAGAGCCACGGAAAAGCCCTGCACAGACCCACAGCCAGATGCTGTGGTTGAACCCAGCAGCAGAGCTGCTTCCAAGGCTGCAGGACCATCTACTCCCAAGTGCTGAGTCCCTGTTGTGCCTTCCCGGAGCAGATTAAAAGTGACTGCACCCGAGGGCAGAAGAGTAGAGGGGAGGAGTGAGGATTTGAGGAAGACTCCAACGAGCCCTTCCTCAGGTGGTTATCAGCCCTGCTGCAGAGCTCTGCCAGCTCCTCACTTCCATGGCAGATTATGGCGAGGAAAATGACAAACTAAAAAACCACCTACTTCTTTCTTCCCCTCTAACCCTGCCTTTGCTTTCAGGCTCGAGCATCACCCTCCTGGGCAGGACGATGGCAGCCTCGGTTACGGCAACAGGGACACCGAGCGCAATCCCCGCGTCCATTCCCTCCACCTCCAGCTGCTGGGGAAAAGCTGTTCCCTCTTCAGCCGACAAACAGATGAGACGTTTCATTAATAAACCTTCAGCTTCTCCTAACGCTTCTGATTACGATCTCCCTGTTTGGATCTGTGCTCCTATTACACGTTCGTCTCAAGTATATATTCCCTTCTCTTTAAATCCCCACTTATCTCCTTTACCACGGAAATCGCACAGTAGGCTCTGGTGTGGTGGTGTTTTTTTCTCCTCAACTTTCCCTGCTCCAACAGCATGTGGAAAATAAACAGTGATTTAAAGTGCAGCATGTCCAGGCAGCCTCCGAGCTCACCTCCCAGCAAACCCATCCAAGGGGGTTTCCATCGGTCCCGCCGAGCCCCCCAGCAGCGCTCGCCTCCAGCCCTGCCGTGTTTGCAAAACACTTTTATTTATTTCTTGCTCAGCACGGGCCAAATCCTTACTCAGGCTTCACTGGGGACATTTTCCCTGACGAGCCCCTTGGTCCAGTCCAAGCAGAGCATCGCTGGAACATTTCAAGCTGCAAAACACCAGCGCCAGGAGAGGCCAGGCTGTCTCCCCCCGCACTGCCCCACATCCCTCTGGCAATTAGGGCAATCACTTGCAGGGAAACCTAATTATATTAGGGAAGAATTTAGTAATTTTTAACTGTTCTGCTGGTGGCTCAGCTCCCTCCCCCCTCCTGCATAGCAGTAGCGCTGGGCAGAAGTTGCAGTGCTGGATTCCCCTCCTCTTCCACTGCTGCTTTTAAGAGCAAGAACGAGGAAGAGAAGCAAGATGGTGTGATGGGCAGGCAGCACGCTGGGACTTGGTGGTGGTTCAGGTGGCCCTGGGTGAGTGGAGGAGCCTCTGACTGCCCTTTGGCCCTGCAGCCTCTTCAATCCTGCAAGGTTTGCATGGGGTGGCTGTGCCACATGAGCATGGACACCCAGCCATGGCACGTGGTGGCTTCTCAATGCCACAGAGAGAAAGATGTCCCACAGACTTTAAGCTTGATGACTTGCTGCACTGGGCAGGTGGTCAGTGCCCCTGAGTAAAAGCCCAGGTGGGTGACAGCGCAGCAGAGGCACCACTACAAAAAGACCAGGAGCTTCCACCAGTCACCCACTTTGCGCTCAAGGTACATCCCCAGGAGCATCTCGGTTCTGTTTGTGTCGGGACTGTGGGCAGCAGAGCTGGACCCCACTGTGGAGAGCGTTGCACCCCAGAGAGCTTCATGCTGTGGAGAGCTTTGCACCATGAAGAGGAGAGCATTTCAGGAACCCCTCACACCAGCTCCCCTCCATGAGCACACCCAGGCCCAGCTGACCCAAGGGCTGGCGGGCACATGAGGCTCCCCTAGCTCAGCCCTGACCCCCCGATTTCCACGTCTGGCCCGGCCACCGGCTGTGCCTTTAAGAGGCGAGGAAAGGAGCTCGATGGCCGGTGTTTTCCGAAGGACCATTAATTTGCCAGCGTCACATGCTTCGCAGCTGCAGCCTGGCAGTGATTTATACGCCTCTGAAGTTCATCAGAGGGAAAAGTACTTTCCAGGCGCAGCATAACCCCCTTCCCCTCTCTTTTCCTCACCGGTGCGAGCTGCTTGTGTCCAGAGCCTGGCTGAAAACCCCGGGCTCCATCCATCAGCCCCTCGCGTCACCCCCTGCCCTCGCCACCCAGCCCAGACACTCCCCTTCTCCCCGGCATCTGCGAGCAAAAGAAAACTTCCTCTGCCTTCCTCGCCTCTGTGACCCGCTGATGAGAAAGCCATTAATTAATAAGGGGCAGAGCTGATCCTGCTCCTCGGCCAGCCGGGGGACTGGCGAGCCCCTTCCTCCCCATCGCCGGGCCCTGTAGCCAAAATAAACGGCAGGCAGAAGGCGGGAGGACCCTCCTCCTGCCGCCACCCCCCTGCACGCCGTCCTCCGGGGAGGTTCAAAAGTTCAAGATTTTCACATTTCCCTAACGTTATTTCAGGAAATTGCTGGAGAAAGGAAAGACGGCGCTGCCGAAAAAGCAATCCGCGTGTGGATCTAATCACACGCATAATCCAGAGGCAGGACTTGGTGTGCGCCGGGTGTGGTTGGGAAGGAGCCCCATCCTCACCCTGCAGGGTACTCGCCTTTTTCATTTGTTGGCTCGGGAGTTTTCTTGCACGCTGTTGACTTTTGGAAAGTTATTCCTAAAGCGAAGCGGAGAGCAAAGCGCGGGCTCATCCAGCTCCACTCCAAAGCAAAGTGGCCTTGGTGGTGGCAGACACCGGGAGATGCTGCCACAAGGACCACGGCTCACCCCCGGGAGCTCGATGCTCAGAGCACCAGCACTTACCCAACCGTAAGGGCTGCTCTGGTGGTGATGCTGCCAAGCGGGTCCAAAGCATCCCCAAGAGCATCACCCAGCGTGCCAGCCTGGCAAAACTGGTGCCTGGGTTCTGGGTCCCCAGAGAAATGCCGCTTGGCCCCAGATGCACACGGGGCTCCCTGCAAACACCGTCACCAGCTCTGACGTGCTTTTGGGTTCCTTTCTGAGTTCCTTCCTCTTGAAAGCCTTCGAATTCCGCGTTTGCACAAACCTCAAAAGTTGCTCAAAAGCGACCGAGTCGCACCTGAGTTTGCATCAAAACCCGGTTAAACTACGGCCTTTGCTGAAGGTTCATGGGAAAAGTTCAGAAAACTACTGAAACACTTGGCAAACCTGAAATTGGGGTTATAAAGAAATATGAAACTCAACTACTTTCATGTGCTTTCCTTGGGGTTTTTATTGCAAAACATTTGGTGCTGCAGCTTCGGGCGAGAGCGCGACAATCGAGTGCACGACAGCGTGTCTATAGGAGCGAGGAATTCAGATACACCCCGGCGGTATTCAGCTGGCAAATGATTAACTCTTATTTGAAGCCATCTCATTAGTGTAGGGGCTGGATCCATGCCACCGCATGCTCAGGGACATGGGGCGGAGCTCTCGGCGCTGGCAAGGACCCAAGGCACGAAGATCGCCCTGCACCGGTGCGGCTCCAGCAGGGATGGAGCTGTGGGCACGGCAAGAGCCTGGCTCTGCCAGCATCTGCCACAGGGACGTGCCATAGCACGCCGAGATGTACCCCTGACAGCTCCTGTGGGAGCAGGGAGGATCGCACCTATCACACTCCTGAGGTCCATCACATTCAAATGAGGCACCAAGAAGAACGAGCTCGCCCGCGCTGGCCCCGCTATTTCCAGCTGGAAAGCGGTGAGGAAGAAAACTCCTTGCAAATGAGCAGCATAAACACTCCAGATCATGGATTTCCACAAAGGAACGTGATTCTCCCCAATGAGCTCATCCCAGGTACCCATCACCCTCAGCCTCCACTAGCCTCTTGGTCTTGCTTTCTGAAAGCTCACTCTTCTCAAGGTCTGGTTACTTGTCATGACAGTGGCTGATGCATCTAAAGAGGTTTCTGAAGATGAGAACAGAACCTAAAGCCCACGGACATGCGAAGGTGGCAAACCAGCCAAGCAAACACTAACAGCAGGTGATTCTGCTCTGGCAAGAGGGGTAGGAGACTCGACAATCTACAGATGTCCCATCCAACCTCTACCATTCTATGATTCTATAAAAATACCACTTGCAGCCCTGGTCTCACCGAGATGCAGTATGAACGCGTCCTCCTGCACTCCCACAATCCGCTGGCATCACCCAGCCCACCTCAGGCAGGGAAGAACCACGACGAATCGATATCTGCATTTTCTCAGCCGCCCTTCAGGTTCTGCACGGTGTCCATGGCCAGGAGGCAGCCGGGACATTGCGGGGACAGGGACAGGCTGGTGATGGAGCTCCAGACTCTGAGCATTGCCTCCGAGAGAAACCTCATCCCAAAGCAGAAAGCAGGACACCCAGCCTAGGTGCCTGAAGGTCAACTGGAAACCAGGACACTCGGAAAGCCAATTCTGTTAATATAAACTTCCTTGAATGTACTGAGATCCTGGGAAAGCCACCAACCCCAGAATGTTGCGAAAACTCAGGCCGATTCCACCACAGCCTTCGCCGTTTTACCCCTGCACCGTACCTCTGCCACGTCTCAGTTTCTTCACTTCCACCCCCTCCTATTTACATCCCTGGGCCAATTTTTCCCCCCCTCTTATACATTTTACAGCTGCCCCTTTTAAAGCGCTGCTGAAAATCCCCGAGACACCCCAAGTAGATTTATGGTTGCACAGAGACCAGGTGACACCGAGGCCAAGAAGCAGTACTGGGTCACTTTCTGAACACGGTCCAAGCTAGGAAGGGATTAAACTCATTCATATCTAGACAATAAATAATAATAACAATGTCATTTTTGCAGTGCAGTTCTTTCAATACGGGCTGATTAATGTATTTGTAACGAGCAACGGTAAAGATTTTCAAGCCATCTAATTAGAAGGTCGTTTCCTTTCCAGACATGCCCAAGTCCCTTCGGAGAAGGAAACGTGGCCTCCAACGCTACCTCAGCCCTGTGGAAACGCTACCTCGCGTCCTGAAGATTAATCAGACACCCAACTTCCCTGGGGCACCGTTTGCCATCCCCAATCTCCGATATCCCGGAGCCACCTCCTTGGTGCCTCACGCTGAGCGAGCATCCAGCAGCAGCCGGCATCGCTCAAGCTCTGCTCCAAAACTCACGGAAAATCCCAGGGAGGTGCCGGTGTGTGGAGTCATCTCAGCTTCCCACGGCCACGACAGTGCCAGGGGAGAGTCAAACACGACGGGGAGGAGTAAGGGACGGTGCCCGTGTGAGGGATGAGCGTGTGGGGCGGCTCATCTCATACATACGGCGCCCACCACCCGTGCTGAGGTGCTTTTCCGTTCGTGTCCGGCATTCCCAGAAAACACTAACTTCATTATTGATTTGTGCTCGTTTGTCATTTTTATAACCTGACCAGCACTTCTGCTGAAGGCCATGACTAATTCCACTTCCCCAGGCTGGAAGGGGAGAGAGGCTTTAACTCTTTCAGGACGGACCCACATCCAGGAGAGTTTGGAATCTCTCCAAAGAAGGAGACTCCACAACCTCTCTGGGCAGCCTGGGCAGGGCTCTGCCACCCTCACAGCAAAGAAGTCCGGCAAACAGAGGGAGTAACACTAACTCCTAAGTGACTCTCACACATATCTAAATATGAATTAAATTCCTTCAAATATTTCAGGCAGGTTGGAACAAAGCCTGTCTGTGGCAACGGGGAGAACACGACATGATGTGGGGGGACGCTTGCCCTCCCCACCTCAGCAACCAGCAACTGCTACATACCAGGGGAAAAACCTCGAGTGCTGGGGAGGTTGATGGGACCAGTTCTCTTTCCTTCCCTCCAGGCACTTCCCAGAAAAGAGTCGGGATCAAACTCCCAGAGGAGAAGATCCATTGAGTTAAATGTAGCAGATGCCACTTCCGAGGGGTGGGATACGGGGAGTACCAAATGTGACATCTGCAATTATGGAAAGCCAGATAAAGAAAATCAAATCTCATGCTTCAGGGCATGGGCTGATGAGTACAAGGGTCAGGAAGGAATTTCTCTCCCCTTACACAGCAGTGCACAATTGGGTCAGTGCATTACCGGGTGGCACAAGTCCTTGATTGTTTTTCCCTTCCCTTTTTGAAGCCCTCGCGATCTTGCCGTTGTCAGAAGAGCTGCAGCTGAGGGAGCAACAGCTTAACCTGTTGTGGCAGAGACGATGCTTCTCCTATCACCCACCTTGCTGCGGCCCAGCATCCCTAGGCCCAGCTGAAAGCTGGCAGGAGGACCTTGCTCTAAGCCGGTCCTTTTGTCCTGCTGTGCTGACACCGGTCTGGCAGCGCTGCCTGCCCCCCTCCTCAGCCTTAATTACTTCTACTACAACCGACTAAATTGGAGAAAAAACTCCTCTAAGTAAGGACCTTTTCTCCCCCTCCACGTTTGTAAAGCGCTCTGTACACCTCTGGCACTATCTCAATAACGAGCAGCAGCAATAAAACTTGCAACGTTAGGTTCGAAAAATCACTGCACTGGAAAAGGGGCCGCACGGAGCGGAGCGAGCGAAGAGCGACGACGGTTTTGTGAGCGGAGGTCGGGAAGCGCTTGTGGTGACAGCGGTTGCTCTCACTTCACACCGCATCCAGTATCCTTTCTCTTCCTTAAGCAACTTCTCTCTGCTGAAACTTGCTTAGCTGGGAGGATCTAACCACAGGGAAGAGGCTTGAGTTTCAACTTAACAACAAAGTGAGCAAACAAATACAAAGATGGTTCGTAACATGTGTCCATCTGCATTCGAGCCTTGCTAAGCCAGGCTTTGCCAAACCGCACGCTTCGTAATCCAGACACACAGTTATTGGCCTTTTCCAGCTGCCAAGCAGCTATTTAGCAGCGATTCTATGTCACCAAGGGTGGCATTTTTAAATGGGTTCTTTATCGGTCTTCTACACCAGCTGCTGCCCACAGCTTTCCATTGACCCCATGAGACCACACGTAGCAAATCACATCAAACAAGGTTGATAGGGTTTTTTATTAAATGAGACCTATGATTAGCGCAATCGGAGCTATTAGATCAATTAACACTGACCACTGTCTGAAGACACGAATGCAGCCAACTCCTCTCACTGCAACCGTCTACCTGGCACTGCACCTGGTGGGCATATAGCTCTATAGGTCAGCCAGCCAGGTTGGGAGATGACATCTCAGCCCTCCTGCACCCAAGAACCCATGGGTGAGCCCAGTACCCACGTCAGGAACCTGAGTAACCTGGTCAGCATCACCCACCTGACCCCACTGCCTCACCATCAAGCTGGTTTTGGAGTTTAGTGCAAGACGAGTTGTGTCAGAAAGGTGTAAATTAGCTGGAAGCAGCCAAAGGGTGGGTGCTGAGCTCCGAAACCCACCACTATCCGGCAAACCTCGCAGCCGTGCACTGCGCCGGCACAGCCGCCGGGCAGTGAGTCACATCTGCACGGCCTCCGGGATCCAGCCTTGGGTTACCAGGGAAAAGGTGGAATCAAAGGTATGAAACTGTATTGAATGAGAACTGGCACGTCCAGACTTGATCCCTACAATCTGGAAATCGAGCCAAGAAAAGAAAGCAGGCGCAGAAAGTTGGGATGGGGCACTGGGAGTTTCAGCATTGCAAACGTACTACAGATGAGGGGGAGAATGATCTTCGGGGGAACGTCTGAAGAAGCCTGTGGAGGCTTGCTTGGAAATAGAAGAGTGAAAAAAAAAAAAAAAAAAAAAAGGAGAAACAAAAGAAAAGAAGAAAAAAGCAGCTCTGGGAGCAGCTGGGTGCTGAGGTCGGGCACTGCAAGGGCTGTGTGTGGCAGCACCTCTCAGCAGCGTGAAGAGCTTCCCCTCATGGTGGGGCTCGGCGTGGTGGCCAAGACTGGGAAAACAAACCCGAAGGAAGCGGTGGATGAGGCTGGGAGCTGAGCGGCAGCTGTTGGGCACGGGGAAGCGCACGCTGCTGGGGATCGGCGCAGAAGGACAGCACGGGGCTGAGGACGGTCCTGCCACGGGGATGGCACACACGATGGGGAGAGGAGGGAACATCTGGGCTGCACTTGGAGCTGGTTCCTGTCCTCAGCATCATCCTGTGCCCTAGGGTCTGGTATTTCAGTTGCCTGTGTATCTCAGTTTCCCCTGCAGGTGATGGTGACATGTAGCCTCGCCCGTCCCCGTCCACCTCCCGGTCCCTTGACTCAGCAGAGTGTGTTCGAACCCACTCAAAAGCCAGATAGCTGTGGCCACTGCACAGAGGAACCAAGACACCCTCCTTCAGCAAACATTCTCTTGCACTGTTGATGTCACTGCCTCATGCAAGAGCAGAAAGCAGGAAGGACACAGTCCCTTCCCCTCCAACCCCATCCAGAATGGTCCCAGGCTGGTGGAGCAGCTCAGAACAACATCAGGCGTGCTGGGAACAAAGCACTGGTTGTATCATGGTCACTGGGAGAGCTGGGAGGGGACTGTCTTTTTTAAGTAGAAAGGCTTGTGGGGGGTGTTTTGTCTATTTTTTTTTTCTGTGGGTTTGCTTTTTCCCTTGTTAACCAAAAATGTCAATGAAACCAAGACTGTTCACAGAAAAAGGATTTCAGCAGATGAATTAATGTCATGTTTGGGAGGAAGGAGGGAACTAACAATGGAAATTCTCAAATGATCCATGTCAACATTTTTTTTTAAAAAAATAACAAGTTTTGTACAGAAACAGAGTCTTGTTTCTGCTCCTTTGCAGTGACAAGAAACTCTCTGAAAAGGCTGAAATCAAACTAAACCGTTCCACGTGATTCTTTCTGGGTCTCCAGCCTGTGTGGGAGCACGATGCTCCTGACTCAGAGATGTTTTCAAAGCCCCAGGGTCTCCCAAGAGAAAGCCATTCTCCCACCCAGCTCTAGTCCTCTTTATCCTTCGCTTTCCTCTTTCTGCATCAACAAAAAGCCGGGTAAGAGTCGGGTAAGTGCCTCTCCAGAGGCACAGCTTTGCTTCCCTTCACCAACCCAACCAACGTCACCATGACAAGGAAGAGCTTGAGAGAACTTGATTCAACCCATCAAATGCTTTCCCCAAACGCCTCCTAGTAAGGCCACCTCAATGGCAGGACATGGCTCTAGGACCCCAGGTCCAAGTGAGCAACTTCACCCAAAACAGATTTTGACGTGGCGCAGTCCTGGGGACACTAGAAGGTGACAATGGATCGCTGAGCTCCAGAAGATTAAAAAAATCCCCCAAAACAGATGGTGAAACCACAAGCTGAGTTGTGAGTCGCAAAGAGGGGTCCAGAGTCAGTCTGGGAGGATTTAGCTCCTTAACTCCAACCAGCAATGCAGAACTGGTGCTTTCCTTCATTCCCCACCACCTCTCCTCCTCCATGGCCGGGTTCCTGCTAGAGCCCTTAGATCTGCCATTTGCCACTAGCGCTGACTCAATCTGCTTCGAATTACCATCACAATGCTGGGCCCCAAGTGGACACGTAAAGTGTCTCAAATTTATTGTCATTTTAAGCCATCCCTAAAACTATACAGACATTGCTGAAATATTTCCTCCTCCTTTAAGACCCTCTAATGACTCTGCAAGCCAGCGAGAGAGGGACGGAGGCCAGGCGGGAGAAGATGACTGGAGCCAGCTGCCTGTTTTTGCACGGAGCTTTGCTTGCTGGGGCATGGGAAGGGAGCAACCGGACTCCCAGGGGTGATGCCGAGACAGGGGCAACATCCCCTGGGACACAGAGCGATGGACGGGGCTGAGCGGCTGCCGAACCCGTGCTCCATCTCCGGCTTCGGGGAGGGAAAGAGCGCAGGGCAGAAGTGCTTTTGCTGGGGGCAGAACCACTGCACACGGCCGAAAGCTGGAGAACACCAGCCCCTTGCTGCCCAGCAGCTCCTTGCACTCCGGTGGCTTTTCCTGGTGCAGATTTACAGCACAGTGAGGGTTGGAAGGGATCTCTGGAAATCATCTGGTCCAACCCCCCTGCTCCAGCAAGGTCATCCAGAGCAGGGGGCCCAGCAGCACAGTGTCCAGGCAGGTTTGGAACCTCTCCAGAGAAGGAGACTCCACAACCTCTCCAGGCAGACTTGGCCAGGCTTTCACACCTTCCCAGCAAAGTTTCTCATCCTGCTCAGATGGGTGCCAGTTTGTGCCCATTGCCCCTTGTCTTGGCGCTGGGCACCACTGAGCAGAGTCTGGCCCCAGCCTCTTGTCCCCCGGGGGTCCTTGAGCTCTTGCTCAGCATTGATCAGCTCCCCTCTCAGGCTCCTCTTCTCCAGCTAAACAGCCCCAGGGCTCTCAGCCTTTCCTCTGCTCCAGGCCCCTCATCACTTTCACAGCCTCCACTGGACTCCCTCCAGTAGTTCCTCGTCTCTCCGGAACTGAGGAGCCCAGACAGGGACACAACACTCCAGATCTAGCCTCACTAGAGCAGAGGAGAGAGGGAGGAGAACCTCCCTTGACCTGCTGCCCACTCTTCTCTATGTCCCTAAGATACCCAGCACAGCCTGGGATGTACTGGGGCAACACCAGCACAGCTCCATCCCTGCTGCTGGCACCCAGTGCCCGCTGCATCCCTGCTGGCATCTGCAGCACCAGCAGGACCTGAGCCTCTGCCTGAAGTCAGCGTAACGTTGTCGCACAAATTGCACCTGTGAAACTGTTACAAGAATTAATTGATCATATAAGTACAGTAATTGGAACTTGCAAAGCATAGATAATTACCTTTTATTAGTTCCTGTAGATAATCCATTATGGACTGATTAGGCCTAAGTAAGGATCTTATCGTCCTAGTTTGATTAATGGCAGATTATGGATATTAAACTCAAACGGGAATAGATAACTTACTGTCTTCTTTCTTGCCTTAGGAGTACGTCATCCTATGAGTTACGGTCAGAAGTTTTCAAGGTGTCCCAGAGGAAAGTCAGGCATACCCAAAATTCCACCCCCACCTGACCGTGGTCCCTTTTCCCACGGTGGGTACCAGCTCCCAAAGTTTCCAAGCAGTTCCAAGAGCCCCCAGTTCAAATCTCAGCCACGCGCTTGCCCGGCCGTGTGTCACGGCGAGGCCTGACCAGCTCCCAAACCTGGTTTTACCTCAGAACTTCTCATCAGCTCTTTCAACCCAAAGCACCGAAATCTCTCACAAGAATCTCATCCCCCCAGCTCGGATGGTCTCATTTCCATGGATGCTCAGACCTTATATTTATTGTCCACGATTCTCTGCCCGAGAAAGAATATTGACAGTTATTTTACGCCTGCCATTGCTCGACTGCTGGTCCTGCCAGGCTTGGAGGGACTGTCCCTGCAGAGGAGCCACCATGTCTCCTATAAGAGGGATCCTCAGGGGATGCGCCCGTAGCGCCGGGGCTCTGCTCGTGTGACCATCACTCTCACGCCCTGTGTGCAGAGCGAGGAGCACAGGAGCATGATGGGGGCAACCGGACACAGTCTGCCTGCAGGCTACAGGAGGCTTTATTTAAGAGGAATAAATAAAAAATAAGGCTGTGATTATCTCAGGCCACTCTCCAGCTGCCACCCAGAGACAGAACGAGGAGGAGGGGGGCATTTTTCAAGTGAATAAACAAAACCGAGCGGATGTGACACGCTGAGGCACAGGGACAGATTCCTCCTTTCTTCCTGGCCAGATAACCCCATTATCTGCACAGTGGAGGGGATTGGGAGGGAGAGGAGGAAGGGAGAAAAACCAGCAAATGTGGGCAAGGGGGGGCGAAAAAAAACCAACAAAACTACCCTGCGGACAAGCTGGTCAGAGGGAGCACGGGAGCGAGGAGGCTGCACTCAGCCTATTCATCCTGCTCACTCCTGGCTGCCAGGGCTGAGGATGAATGAGATTTACTGCCCATTAAAATAAAGCCCTTGCTGTAGTTTATAAACTACGTTGCCGCTCGGTGGGAGGCTGGACGTTTTAGTTCATTAAGCAGCAAATAATCTCTGTCACTTTTTATTTTTAAGTTTGTTTACACGTAGGGTTGCGGGGATTTTTAATCCCTTCCTCCTCCTTCCCCACTTCTTCCTCCTCCTCCTGCCATCTCCCAGCCCACAGTAGAAGTCTGTATCATTTTCATAAAAGGGATTATTTTAGTGACTGTTGGTCAAGCCACTAAAACAATCCCATTTCACTATCAAAAATGGTCCTTACATGAAAATAAATCTATTTCTGCCTAAAACCCAGATGTGGGCGAATGGGGTGTCAGAGCAGTGATGACGGGGCACAGAAGGAAACTCAGCAGCTGTGTTGGGAGCAGAGAGCAGAATTGAGCCTCGGGGGAAAGCCAGAGACATCATCAATGACTTCCAGGTCCCAGCGTGGCCTGGGACACCACAGGGACGAGGACAAAGCTTCTGAAGCATCAGAGATCCTGGCATCAGGCAGCCGGGAGCGTGGCACACGGAGATGCCCAGTGGGAATGCAAACGGGACCACCTGCCTGTTCCCGGTTCAGGGCAGAAGACCTTTCCCTTGGCATGACAAGAATCCTCCACGCGTCTGCCTGGAAATGCCAGCCCTGCTTGGGAGCCTTTGCTTGTGCAGGGAGGGCAGCACCTGGCAGGGGCGGAGGCGGCACGCGAGGAATTGCAGGAGGGTGCACAGAGGTGACGCAGCCCCAGCGAAATCCGGGCGGCACCTCCAGCTGCGCGTGGCTGGGAGCGCTGGCCCCTTTCCAGGAGCTGGCGGAGGCAGCGGGAGATGCTGCCGGCCAGTGCCTCCCAGCCCCTGGCTCCGCACCAAAACGTTGCCAGCAAACTCCTCCGGCAGCGGAGGGAAACCTGCGTGCCAGGCGGGATGCTGCCGGCTGCAGCACCTTCCAAAAAGCTGACAGAGTTGGGGTTGTTCAGCCTGGAGAAGAGAAGGCTCCAGGAAGACCTTCTTGCGGCCTTTTGGTACTGAAAGGAGCCTGTCAGAAAGATGGGGACAGACTTTGGAGCAGGGCCTGTTGGGACAGGACAAGGGGCAATGGGTTTAAACTAAAAGAGGGAAGTTTAGACTAGTGAGAAGGAAGACCTTTTTTACCATGAGGTTGTGAGACCCTGGCCCAGGTTGCCCAGAGAGGTGGTCGATGTCCCATCCCTGGAACCATTCCAGGGTAGATTGGCCAGGGCACTGAGGCAACCTGCTCTAGTTGCAGATGTCCCCGCTCCCTGCAGAGGGGTTGCACTAGACAAGCTTTACAGATGCCTTCCAACCCAAACTATTCTATGATGGTTCTGTGAGTCTATGATGATTCATTCTGCAGACACTGACTGTTCTTCGAGGGTATGGATGCTCAATCCCTCTCTACCCTAAAACCACCCCAGGACACTGATGACACTGTGGTGGGAGCCTCAGCAGAGGGGCCGTGGTCCCCTCTCCACCTCCAGCACCACGTGAGGCTGGGAGGGAACAAGAGCATCTGGGAGGGCAGACACCCAACTTAGCCTGCAAAGATGCCGTGATGGTCTTTTGCAAGAGGATGTGATCTCCCTTCTCAGTCGATCGGCAGCCTGGGTCACGGATACCCTCCTGAACTACAATTCCACTGCAGTGCCAAGCGGCTCCCACATCCTTCACCGCTTTCTCTGGCAAAACCCGGCCGTGACTCAGCCCCGGCACCGCTGCGCTTCCCTGGTGTGCAGAAGCTCTCCCTCCTCGCGTTATCTAGATCCTAAAGCACTTGAGCAGACGGCGAATGCACAAGCCATTATATCATTCACTCACTATCAAAAGCTCACACAGTGGCACTTAATTACAGCCCCGGAAGCGCAGGCTTCCTTAATAAATCAAAGAAATAAAGTCAGGGATGAAGCACTGAACAGAGGGGGTGGGGGGGAATAAAGAGCTTACAGTTTCCCACTGCGTGTCCCCTTTAGATAACAGATGCTCTCTTCTTAACCTCTCACTTCATCAGATCAGCTCCAGCTGTGTTTGGATCAAGTGCGCAGAGCCTGGCCCGCGTCCAGCCCGCCTGCTTCCCCGCTCCGGTGCCAGCTCCATCCCTCCGGCTCGCGGGCCGGCTGTGCCTGCGCCGGGGTGGCAGGGAGGGGAGGAGGGAGCCCCCGCCGAGCCAGGCCTGTTTCATTAAGCACATTTGATTCTATTCCCACTTCCAGCGATCCAAACGCCTTCGTAAGAGCATCTCTGAGGCTCTCAGAAGAGGGCTGAACGCCGGTCCCATCAGCATCCTGAGGCCCTCCCGGGAAGGGCAGGAGGAGCCTGGGAGCCGGTGGCATCGCAGGAGCGACGCGCCGGTGATGTTTTCGCTCGCAACCCCACGCCGGCACGACAGCCAGGAGACAACACTGTTAGTAAACAGCTTCCAAAGACGGCGCTGATAGTTCCGCGTCGTCTTGGCCATAAATCACGGGAGAAGCCCCCCAGGATGCTCTCCGCTCCCTGCCTCGGCGCGCACCACCCACCTCCCTGTTTATTTGTAAGTGTCACCTCCTCCCTCCCGCTGGCGCGCAGCCCGAGCGCGGTGATGAATGGGGCTGCAACGGCGTTCAAAGGAGATCCCGCCAGCCTCTGCTGGGGCTTTGGGCACGAGCAGCCCCCTCCATGTCGGGCTCCCCCTCGCCCACACCCTCCACCCCCAGCCTCCAGCACGTACCCCCAGGGAAAGGCAAGCGGCACCCAAGGGTTGGCAGAGCCCAGGTCCTCTTACCCGCCTGCGAACGTGCCTTGCAGCCCAAGGACCTTAGCAGAGATAAAGCCTTTGAGAAATCCCACTGCTCCTAATCCCCCAATAGCACAAAAATAATGAAGCATTATCTCATCAGGCTTTAACCCAGTAATTACCATGGGGATGGCTTAATAAGGAAGGGACACCCACCTGCCAAATACAGCCTAAGCCTGCCTCTTGCCCAGTTATGCAACAAGGCTGGGCACAGCGGTGCGTGCATCCTTCAGCCCCTTTGGACCAACCCGGAGGAGCAGGAGCAGCCCTGTCTCCAAACTGAGGGGTGTCAGATGAGACCCAACTGCTTCCCCAGAGCAGAAGCCATCGCTGTCCCAAACGTCCACCCCAGACCCAGCCCGGAGGAAGAAAGCCCTGCCACCAAGAAAAGCCACCTGCCCCCAAACTCTGTGAAACAGCCCCAAAATCTCAGCCAGTGCAGTGGCTTCGCTGAGGGATGTGCCTGTTCACAGGCTCTCCACACCATTCAGCCCTGGCCAGCTCAGCTGATACGGTGCCATCATCTTCCCACACCCCACATCCTTCTTGTCAGCCCTCCCCCGGCACCGCCTGACGCTCCAGCCACAACGACTGGGAGAGGGGACAGCAGCGGGGCAGGCCCAGAGATGAGTTTAAATCCCATCCCGCATCTCGACCTGCAGGTGCCAGGGGATGTTTCCAGCCCACGCCGCATGACGGACATCTCCTCACTGAAAAGGCCCAAATCACGAGCAGCTTCAGCAAATCTTAGCCAGGGCTCCAAGATGGACCACGTGTCCTGCTCGGTTAACGGAGCTGGAGCGTGAAAAGCGAGCCGGTCGGAGGAGAGCGCTTGGGTTACAGCTCGGAGCAGCCGCCGCGGGGACAGAGCTGGCTCTGACAGCTCCTGGCTGCTCCCCGGGCAGCGATATCTCCAGATCTTTTACAAATAAATATCATTGCTCATTATCTCGGCATTAAAGTTACATGCTGGGCGAGATGGGTACTGAGCTTTCTCTCGCTAATCTAAAACGGATGCCAGCGTTTCTATTATTAATCTCCCAGGTCGCGGGCTACCTCCCCCTCCGGCGCTGCCAGCTATGCCACCACCACCCACTGTCCCCACGGGAGGAGAAGGGATGCTGGAGCAGCATGACAGCCCCCTCTGTGCTTGCTCACACATGACCCAGCAGCTTCACTCCCCAACTGAGCTACATTGGTTCTGGGGCGGGGTAAAACCTCCTCTGAAATCAGGGCTGGGTGTTTCCCAAGGTTTGATTTTGCTCAGCCTATCTCCACGTGTAGCCACAGTGAAGATGAGCAAGTGGAGTTGGGGCGGAGGTGGCTCCACTCTCCATGGCAGCAAGGGGTATGAGGGCTGGAGCCCCTCTGCTGGGAGGCCAGGTTCAGAGAGTTGAGGTTGTTCAGCCTGGAGGAGAGAAGGCTGCAGGAAGACCTTTTCTTGTGGCCTTTCAGTACTGATAGGGGCCCATCAGAAAGGTGGGAACAATCTTTTTAGCAGGGTCTGTGGGGACAGGACAAGGGGGGATGGGTTTAAACTAAAAGAGGAGAGATTCAGACTAGAGAGAAGGAAGACATTTTTTACCATGAGGATGGTGGGACTCTGGCCCAAGATGCCCAGAGAGGTAGGCAATGTCCCATTCCTGGAACCATTCCAGGTCAGGTTGGTTGGGGCTCTGAGTAACCTGCTCTAGTTGCAGATGTCCCGGCTCAATGCACGGGGGATGGACCAGGTGACCTTTAAAGGTCCCTTCCAACCCAAACTATTCTATGATTCTATGACCTGGAGAGCCAGGAGCATCTAGGAGGGCCCACGTCAAACCTTTGGCTCAAAAAGGCCGCTACCTGCAGAGCAGCTATCTGCTAAGTAAGGATTATCAGCCCCAGGGAAGGTCTCACAGTGGGAAAATCATCTCACAGCATCACCCCTCCACCTGGGCTTTCCACCTGGATTTGAAGTCCGGAGAGAGAAACAACTGAGACACGAAGCAAAGCCAAGCCACCAACCTCCCCAGGGCACAGAGAGGGCGAGGATGGCCAGGCAAGCTGCCCTGGCAACACTTCCCATCTCCAGCATGGCCCCACTTTCCTCACCCTCTGCTAAAAACCTCTCCATACAACCAAACCCAAGACCCAAAACTCTTGGTGCTTGCATCCACCCCCAGCTAGAGCCGCTCAGGAGCAGCACGTTGGCCCCAGCATCCCCACGTGCTGCGTGGATCAGCTGCTGGAAAGATCACAGTGGGTTTGACTCCCACATCCTATCATACCCCGGACTTCTGCTCCGGCGTGGAGCTGAGCCGCTGCAGGATGTGGCCTGGCAGGGCAGAGCCAAGCTCTGCTGCCCACACACACCAGCATCTCCAGCAGCCGCTTCCTCCAAAGCCAGAAGATACTGAGTCACCGGCACAGAGCCGCCCGGCTCATCCCCTCGCCCTCTGTGGCTGGAGGTATCGTGGGCACGATTGCAACACAGGGCTCAGCAGCTGAACCAGCAGCAGCAGCTTCAGGAGAGGGATGGACATCATGGCCACCGGCCACCAGCCCACCCTGGGATAAAGGCGGCACTTCCCCCAGCAATCCACAACGCACCTCATCTCTAGCGTGGTTTAATCCCAGTGATGGGTACTGTGGTTAGATGCCAGCTTGCCAAAAGGAACCAAAGAGGGGTGGAAGAGCTCACCAGGGGTGAGCTGAGCCCACCGTGAGGAAAGGATGGTTTAGCAGACCCCCAGGAGATGGGCTCGGCCCCGCTGCCTACAGCGCACAGCAACCCCAACGTCCAGACAAATTGCTGGGTTTTATATAAAGTCCCCAATGTCCCAATACAGAAAGTTTCCCTCCTCAAATCACACACAGAGGGATCAGGGGAGAAGCTGAAGAAGCTTTTCCTGTTTCCCCAGGAGGAACAGGTCAGCTTTGCAGGGCTGGATGGGGTTAGTGCCTGAAGCATCTCCCTCACCCCCATTCCAAGCACCACAAAATCATCCACAGGCCGAGCTGACAGCACCCATCACCATCCTGTTCCAGGCTGGCTCCTTTCCCTTTGCTTCTCATTTTTAAGGGAACAATTGAACTTCAGCCTTTTTTATCATCCACACCAGACCCCAACCATAGGGTTGTTGTAGCCTCCCCAGTTCCTAACCCTTCCCATCACAGCTCAGCCTTGGGGGGGTGCAACCCCAGCCCCCAGCCGAACTACTGCAGCCCCCACGTGATGAGGGTGCCTTATGTCAGGCACTCGGTTGCCAAGGGGGGACATTTCCCTGTGTCCCCTGGCGTCACGCAGCCCACGTCGGGAAATGAATGTGGATTTCGACATCCTTTGGTTCATCAGCTGCTTGTTTCAACATCCTCACGGTAAACCCTCAAAAAAAAAAAAAAAAGCACACACTCTGTCACTCCCTCGCAATCTTCCTTCTGCTAACTTGGCTTTATCCAGAAGAGTGCTTGTCACCTCCAAATAAATATTTATTAGCCAAATTGCAGGTGTCTGGGGTTTCCCACCTCCTTTGCTTTCAGCTGCGCTGACACCAGAGCTCTGCCGAGCGCCCAGATGTCAGCTGCTAACAGCTCCAGGAGCGTTCCTGCCGCCTCCTTTGAGCCTGGCGTTGAAATAACTCCTCAAATCTTCCCACCAACCTCAGCGGGAACAGCCTGGTTAAGAGACATCTCGGCGCAAGCAGATGCAGGGGGCTGAAGGATGAAAAAGCAGGGGTGGGAGGGAGCCTTCCTCAGGTTTTTTCTCTCTGTAAAGTCCTGGACAGCTAGAAGGGAATCCAAAGTCCAAAGTCAAGGGCCAGTCCCATAGGACAGACCCTCCCCAGCTCTGCTACTGCAGGTGTGGAATAAAGACTTTCTGGGCAACATCTGCTCCTTTGTGCTGGATCCAGAGATTCTCAGTGTCCTCTGCATCCCCTGGGCAAAGTTCCTTGGAGGGAAAAAGTCCCAGCACTGGAACATCTTCCACACAGACTTAAAGAAATGTCTAAAATCCAACAGTACTGTGGATTTCTTGGCTTTAAAAATACAACTCCAGGATCTAAACTGCACCGGAGAGGAGGAGGACACCCAGGGGACACAGCCCCATGAGCAAAGCCTGGAGGATCCATCGTTCAGAGAAGCTCATCCAAGAGAGCCAGGCCAGGGCAGACCACTGCTGTGTTCATGTGGACCTCAAGGAGGAAGACATGGAGGAAGATGGGGCAGCAAGAGGCACCGGGGGAGGTGCAGCCACCACCTTCCTGAAGCCCCAGGACCTGCAAGAGCACCTGTGGTTTAAATAGGGGGGTGAGCTCTACGCCTTAACACACCCCTAGATTTGTAAGAATTGGGGAAAAGAAGCCAGGAATAGCTCCAAATGGAGCTAATTCCCCAGCAGCGACCTGTGAGAGGTCAGCCCTGGAGAGGAGGACCTGAGGGCTTTGTCTCACACTGTCACAAGAGAAGAACCTCACTGGAGCGGGTACCCAGTTTGGCACAGCCGGACAGTATTTCCCGCTGGCGAGCCCGGGCTGGTAGTGCCCAGGGTGGTGCGGAGCCAGGCAGGCGTGTGCAGGATCTGCATGATGCAAAAGCAGCCCAGAGCAGGGCCGAAGGGCGATGCTGGTGCTGGATGAGGCCCTAGAGACCAGGAGAGAGCTGCATGAAGCAGAGCTGCATCCCTGCGGTGAGCCACTGCAGCTCTTTACTCTGGAGCATCACATTCACCCAGCGTCAAAGCAAGAAAAAAATGTAGGCTGCAGAGTGCAAAAGAGAGAGGTGAGGGAGGGTGGGCTACAGATGGCTCCAGCCCAAGGAAAATGCCCTGGAATTCATACAAAAGCTGCAAAATTTAATTATCAACTTGTTTTACGGCGCAGGAGCCAGCCCTTCTTCCCAGCTCTCCCTTTCACCAGGTTGGATGTTGCCTCCCACTGCTGCTGGCAGGGGATTGGGGCTGCAAAGGGAGCCAGAGAGACACTGGCAGGTTGCAAAACCCTGAGGATTCCCCCAGATGGACTCTACCTCACTGGGACAGGAGGAGAAAAGTTCATTTGGGGGCACCTGATTTTCATCGAGTCTCTGGGCAGAGCCCAAGGTCCCTGGTTAAACCAATGGGGCCGTATTTGCCCATTAACTCACCAAGTCGGTGCCAGGATCCTCACTCAGCAGGAGCCCTGGGACCCCAGGGTACCTTTGCTGCTTCTGACCAAGGGTTGGAAACCTTCCCAATCTGCATCCCCGGGCAACCCCAAGCCCCAGCCAAAGGTCAGCGGGAGCCACAAGAAGAAGAAAAGCTGGAACCTGAGATTTCATGCTCCAGTACAACAGGGAAGATGCTCGCACCAGGGTCAGAGTGCAGAAAGGACACAGACAGGGTGCCTTGTTCCCTCTGGGGACAGCCCAAGGCCACCTCGCCTCCCTTGAAGCACGAAGCAAAGGGATTGAGGCATCTCGAATGCCCTTGGGGACACCGCCAGGCTCCTCTCCAGCACAACCTCCCACCCAGCCCGACGACAAATCCGAGATTGGGAAACGTTCAGACGCTGCCCCAGACACGGGGAGCGTTTTAACAGCTTGGCCTCTCCTCCTCCATCCCTTGTCACCGCTGTCACCGCGTCCCCTTCCTCCCTCCCTCCCACCTCTTTCGAATTAGCAGCCATCGACCTCCTCCCCCTGCGGAGCTGACATTAATCCCGCGATGTTTGTTTAACAACAGCTCCCATTGATCTGTAGCCTGATCCCCCAAGTCAATAGAGGCTTTTGCCAGGGTCTGGAGCGCAGGATCCGGCTCCGGAGTCGCCCGTCAAGCTAAAAAAGCTACGCGGGGCTGATAGGATCAGACGCTGTCAGTGCTGCTCTGGGACCCATTAGCTTTAATTAGCTGATGATGCTGTAGAGGCCACATAAAACAATGAAGGGGATTGATCCCTCGTGTAACACTATTGACAGTGGAGCTGCATCTGGGATCGGTTTGGTGCCGGATGCATCTGTAGGGTCTATAAAACCAAGGCCTGTTTTAATTTTTTTTTTCCCCCCTTTAATTTTAAAATCCCATCACGGTAGGTCTGCCAGTTTAAAAGCAAGAGCAAATTAAAAAAAAAAAAAAAAAGGCTAAAGTCAACTGCAAGGAGCCATCTCTTGATTCCTGTTGGGGTACATTTAAGCACTGCCACCATCCCTCCCTGCTAAAGACCCTCGTGTGGACTGCACACACCAATCACGAAGGCAAACCAGCCTGTTTCCAGGTCACTGTCATTACCCCTGCTTTAAAAACAAGTCCCTCAGCTCTCTCCATGTCCTTTGCTCTTGAAGGGCACATCAGGCCGCGGGCCACCTGCTTTCTGCAAAGCTCCTTCCCCCTGCGTGGTGTCACCCAGCACAGCTGGAGAGAGGGACCAGGGACGCACGGAACCTGCAGCATCAAGGAGGGAATCCCAAAATACCAGGATGCTACAGGGAGCAATTTCATTTTCACCTCCCCTGATGCCATCACCCAGCTGAGCATCTCCGTGCGCTCCTCCCATGCAGCAGGGATTCCCCCTTGGGGACTGAGATGCCGACAGCCACATGCCTTTACATCCCCTTGAAGGAGGAAGAAACCCCGGTGTGATCAACCCACAGTTATAATGAACAAGCACAGCCAGGGCTCTCGGCGCAGGGAACACCTTCCAGCAGCCCTGGGGAATCATGCAGGTTTCACCGCCCCCCCAAGCTCCCTTCGTTTAATCCTCAGCATTTCACAGACGCTGCACCGCATCCCTACCATGGTACAGCTCGAGGATGCAGGTTTTGCCAGCCCAGAAACAGGGCCAGGAGCCAAAAAAGCTCCCCTGAGCCAGGAGGGAATCCCTGCAAAGCATGCAAAGAGGAGGATTTCCATCACATCTCTCCCCGCTGCCTCCCAGCAGGCAGCAGAGCGAGGACCAGAGCCGAGCATCGTGTCTGCGGCACCTCCCGCCTGCAGGGATCAACCCTTGGAGGTCTCGTCTCTCCTCGCCATCCCCACTGCAGCTATAAAAACCTCCCTCAAAACTCCCCAAAAATCAGATGCAGATAAAATTCAGCACTGTAGCCCCGTGGGGAAGGCTGAGCAAAGTGGCAGGCAGGGCGGCGGGAGCGAGCGAGCCGGGGTTGGGGGAGCACATGCCAACCGCCCGGCTCTGCCGGCTGACACCCTGGCCTAACACTTTCCAGATGTGGCTGCAGGAAGACAGAAGCAGAGCTGTTCCCTGCTGAGGAAGCTGGAAACGGTCGGAGATAATGTGGAATTCCTGAATGGGAGCCAGCGTCGGCCGGGGCCGGGGCGCAGGGACAGCCAGCGAAAAGCAGCGCGCCGGGGCCGATACAAAACTCCTCTCTCTTTTGTGTGTGTGTTTTATTTCGGGAACTCTGCGTGTAAAAGCCCTTAATTTATACGCTGTGTGGGTTGACGGCTGTACCCAACAAATGGAACATTTTCTCCATACCCTTGTGTGTGTGATAAACAGCCGCTGCGGAGAGGCAGGGAACAGAGCCTTTTTCTTCACCGCGATAAATACGCTCCCAGCAGCTCTGAGTTTCTTGGCTTGGAAATTATTATTTTTTCCTCCGCCTCCTCTTGGCCTCGGCCCCCTCGCCAGGTACTCTGTGCAGCACCAGACAGGCGAGCGGGGTAGTGGGCAGGGCGGTCGCTGCCACTGGTCCCTATCTTGCCTTCCCGAGCAGCACCGAAGCTGACGTAGCCCTGTTTGCAAATCCCAGTTAAAGGAGGAGGCGAGGCCAGAAGCAGAGAGAAGTCCTTGTCCCACACTGTGCATAGATGGGCACCCATCTGCTCCCAGCCCTCTGCAGCTCCCTCTCTAGGGTGCTTTACAGGAGGCACCTCGGTGCCAGCCTGCTATAGGAGCCACCGTGGGTAGGAGGCAGCCCCTCATGTGTCTCTCTCTCAGTCCCTGGGCTGCTCAGCGAGGAGCTGCAGGTACCACCATACTGCAGGTTTTGGAAAGGATGCTGCTGGAACAAGGGAGGGAGGGAGCAATGGGGGATCACCACAGAAATCCCTATGCACCGGCACAAAGACACCTGAGAACCTGGAGAGGGTGTGTGGGGAGCAAAGGCCGACGGGGCACAGCTTCAGCAAACCCCCAACCTCCAGACAGACAACCTATATCTGCTGGGCAACCTGGGACAACACACCCGGCCCCTTGAGTGAGCCCAAACCATCCAAGCGTGGCCATCCAAAAACCTCGCCGGGTAGCGGGTCCCAGCGCTGGGCAGCTCACCAGACCACACCAGCAAGTGGTTTTATGGTCTCTCACCAGCATGTCACCCAGCAAGCCAGGGTGCAGACCACCCAGCAACTCCCCTGGCACCATCAAGTCTATCGTTGTGCATTTATTATGCAATAGATATAAATATCTATATCATACCTACGCACGCGCATTGCATAATGTGAAATGCATTCATCTTTGGTAGAATACAGCCATTTGGGGTGTCCTGGGCAAGGGAGACAACACCTCCCCAGCACACCCAGTCACCCTAAAGCTGCTGGACAGGAGCAGAAAGTCCCTGGGCAGCTGCTGCTCCCAGCAGGGACCTGCAGCCAGAGTTGCTTCCTTCACCACCAGTGTATTTGCACAGCCGGTCCTGACGGGAGTCCGGTTAAACTGGTGATAATGGACTTGCGGCGGGGTTAAAACGGATGTTTGCTGTGAGCGAAAAAAAGACCTGAAGCCAGAAGCGAAGCCGAAGTCAGGAAATTTCCTCCAAGTCAGCCATGCCCCGAAGCACCAGCGCTCGCGTGCAAAAAATAACCAGAATCGGTCAGTTTTACAGAATAAAGCCCTGCTCTGGCTTCACCGAACAAGTGTGAGGCTCCCCAGAGCACCCCAAGCTGGCTGCCATGCTCACCAGGGCAGTCAACTCACACACTCCCCCCTGTGCAGGGTCCCCAACAGCTAAAATCTGCCTTTTCGTGCTTCCCAGGGACCCACCGAGGGCACACAGGCACCCAAGCCAAGGCTCCCGCTAGCAGAATGAAAAACTCAGCCCATTTTTCTCCTGCGCCCCAGGAGGGTGCTGGTGCTGGGGCACAAGCACCGTGGCACCTGTGGCCGTGCTGAGCTGCTCCTTCAGGGCCACTCAAGCCCATGATGTGTCCAAATCCTGGGTGAAATGAACTTCATAGCGTTGAAGGTGAGGAGGAGAAATCTGGCCGTTCATCCAAAATCAGGCGCTTTCTTCCATTTCCGGCTGAGGCAGATATCTTGGAAAAACAGCGTTTCCTGTGGTATTTCAACACTTTCTTTTTGCAGACAGAGCCATCTGAGAATGGCTTCCAGGGCCGTCAACAGGCTTTGGACCTGGCCCAAGAGGAGAACAACCTCAGGGACTCAGTCAGGAGGGTTTCTTGGAGCATCACTCCAGTGTTCGGCTTGGCTGGTGTGAGGGTGATGGGGGACAGAGATCGCAGCGGAGAAGAATTGAGGAGTTCAACCAGGAGACCTATAAATACCTCCATATTGGCAGCCTGTGGAAATCGGGGTGTTCTGAATGGGCTGATGGCTATTCCCATTTATAATCCAGCTGATGAGGAGCTCAGACCTCCATTGGTACAGCGACTGGGTATTAAATGTTTCCAAAAAAACCCAGCATCCCTTCAGGCAGTGTGTGGGAAGACAAGGACGTGCCACACGCCTCGGGTGCAGCACTGAGGAGATCTCGGCGCTGCTGGTTTGCAACCTGTTTCCTTAGGTCATTGCTCGTATTTCCTGGGCATCTGTGAGAATGGGATGGCTCAAGGAACCGTGAAGAGACTGGGGCATGCTCCAGCTCACGGGATGCTCTGGGGTCCTTCCAGATGAGTAGCTGAGGTGCTCTGGTCCAAAACTCCTGGGTGATAGCTGAGAGGTCTCCACACTCATCCTGTCCCGCTCCCCCTGGGCGATGCCCGGCTCACCCTTTGTCATGGCAGAGTCACAGTGGAACAGGCTAAAGGAGGCAAATACCTGTGTTGTCTCCCAAAACAGCCCCTTGGTGACCATGCAGGGGTTGCAGCTTTCATGGCAGTCGGTAACACCAAAACATCTCCCACGAGCCCTTTAGAGAGTTAGAGCCGAGCCGCTGGGGAAGCTGCCTGGGAAGAGGGACCAGCTCCTGCCAGCCACCTCTGCCCTTCCCACCCAGGAACTTTCACACTGACGCCTACAACCTGCTCCACGTACAGACCCAGCACCCTGCTCCCCATCACCACCAGACACAGTGGCACCCTCCCCCGGGGTGACTAGCACCCATCTCTGAGCCCTCTTCCAGCTGCTCCGAGGATACCCAATTTTCCACACCGGTTACATCTTTATTTCCTTAAGGAACACACAACGGGGAATGGCTGCTCCTCGGCGGGCAGCTCCATCACAGCTCTCTCTCCACAGCAGCAATTGCTCCCCTCCTCCACTCCCCTTCTCCGCATAAAAAAGGTGATTTTGTCCCTCTGCTCAGGGCAGCGGGTGGGTGGGCGGTGGGGCAGAGGGGAGGCTAATGAGCAGTGCCACTGGCAGAGGTTACCATTAACGATTTTCCCAACAGATCACACCTCTCCCCTTTTAACCTCTGTTAGTGAACCCAAGTCCTTGAATTAGACAGCCGAGCGCACCCGCCCCACCTCCCTCCGGCTCTACCCAGAAAACCCCTCCCGCCAGCCGAGCCCCCCACGCCCCGGCTGTCTCCCA